>ML355982.1:0-35106 GCA_005239505.1 Nicotiana paniculata | reverse complement strand
TAATTGAGGGCCCTTTCAATCAACTACAACAAGAACGTAGTTGAACAAATAGAGATAAATCAACCAAACAAAACTATATTAATAACACAAGAAGTTTATCCCCAACGATTTCTACCAAAACCCTAGATTAAAAAAGTTAGCTAGACATGTTCATAAGAATCAAACCTAAAATAAATTGCATAATTGAACTACAAAGGAATGAATAAAAGATGTAAAAATCAATGTTTTGCCACTTCAATGGTTTTCTCTCTTTGAATCCTTCGAATTCTCCCTCAAGTTGTGCTTACGGGGTCTATTTATATGTTTAGGACGAACCCTAAACGTGTAGGAGACTTCTCTTCCAACCGGGAAACACTTAAACTCTTCAAAAACTCAGATTTAGCCGGAACAGGGTCCTGGAGTTTGGGCCCTAACGCTAGGCTAACGCCAAGCTAAGGCTGGCGTTTGGGCTCTAACGCCTGGCTAACGCCAGGCTAAGGCTGGCGTTTGGACTCTAACGTCTGGTGTTAAGGATGGTAGGGTCAGGTGTTTGGGCTCTGGCACCCGGCTATAGCCCGATGCACTCCTCCTCGCCTCTTGAGCGTATTTTTGATGTATTTTCATCCATTTAGCTCGGTTTCCATCTCCAATTCACCTACACATGAAATAGACTCCATTAAGCACATAAAACATGTGTATTTATCATTAACGCACATAAAATGTAAGGCATATAACATGTTAAACTATGAATTTTAGCCTCGCATCACCAGGCTTGCCGATATTTGAGAGGAGAGGTACCTTAGAGTATACTCCCCGCAGGGTCATTTCATTCCTTAAGGCTCAGCGGATGGTTGAAAAGGGGTGTGATGCGTACTTGGCCTATGTGAGAGATGTCAGTATTGATACCCCTCAAGTTGGGTCAGTTCCAGTAGTGAGGGACTTTCCTAATGTATTCCCAGCTGATCTTCCGGGTGTGCCGCCCAACAGAGATATTGATTTTGGCATTGATTAGTTTCCAGGCACTCAGCCCATTTCTATCCCTCCTTACGGTATGGCTCCTCCTGAGTTGAAGGAGAAGTTACAGGAGTTGCTTGATAAGGGTTTCATCAGACCCAGTGTATCACCTTGGGGTGCTCCAGTATTGTTTGTGAAGAAAAAAGATGGTTCTATGCGTATGTGTATTGATTATCGTCAGTTGAACAAGGTCACCATGAAGAACAGGTATCCTTTGCCTCGTATTGATGATTTATTTGATCAGCTATAGGGTTCCGGGGTATTCTCCAAGATTGGCTTGCGTTCTGGCTATCATCAGTTGAAGATTCGGGAGCCGGATATCTCGAAGGCTGCCTTCAGGACCAGATATGACCACTATGAGTTTCTTGTTATGTGATTTGGGCTGACCAATGCCCCATCAGCTTTTATGAATTTGATGCACAGTGTGTTCCGGCCTTATCTTGATTCCTTCGTCATTGTGTTTATTGACGACATCTTGGTGTATTCCCGATTACAGGAAGATCATGAGCAACATTTGAGGACTGTGCTTCTGACCTTGAGGGAGAAGAGTTTGTATGCACAATTCTCTAAATGCGAGTTCTGGCTTGATTCAGTGGCATTCTTGGGCCACATAGTATCTTGGGATGGGATCAAATTAGATCCGAAGAAGGTGGAGGCGGTGCAGAGTTGGCCTAGACCATCATCAGCTACGGTGATCCGCAGTTTCCTTGGTTTGGCTGGGTACTATCACCATTTTGTGAAGGGCTTTTCATCCATTGCAACACCGATGACTAGGTTGACTCAAAAGGGTGCTCCGTTCAGGTGGACTGAGGAGTGTGAGGAGAACTTCCAGAAGCTCAAGACAACCCTGATTTCAGCTCCAGTGTTGGTATTTCCTTCGGGTTCAGGGACCTATATCGTCTATTGTGATGCTTCGAGATTGGCCTCGAGGCGGTGTTGATGCAGGATGGTAGGGTGATTGCCTATGCGTCCAGACAGTTGAAGGTGCATGAGAAGAACTATCCGATTCATGATCTCGAGTTGGCAGCGATTGTTCACGCCCTGAAGATATGGCGTCATTATTTATACGGCGTTCCCTATGATATTTTCACCGATCACCGGAATTTGCAGCACATATTCAAGCAGAAGTACCTCAATTTGCACCAACGGAGATGGTTGGAGTTGCTAAAGGACTATGACATCACTATATTATACCACCCGGGGAAGGCCAATGTGGTGGCCGACGCCTTGAGTCGCCAGGCGGAGAGTTTGGGGAGTTTGGCATATCTTCCGGCAGTTGAGAGGCCCTTAGCCTTAGATATTCAGTCCTTAGCCAGCCAGTACGTGAGGTTGAATCTTTCGGAGCCTTGCCGGGTTTTAGCTTGTGTGGTGGCTCGGTCTTCTCTTTATGATTGCATTCGAGAGCGCCAGTATGAGGATCCCCACCTTCTGGTTCTTTAGGACAAGGTTTGACGAGGTAACGCCAGGGATGTGACTATAGGATATGACGGTGTAATGAGGATGTAGGGTCGGATCTGTGTGCCCAATATGGATGGGCTTCGAGTTGATTCTTGAGGAGGCCCACAGCTCGAGGTACTCCATTCTTCCGGGTACCGCGATGTACCAGGATATGAGACAACACTATTGGTAGAGAAGGAGGAAGAAGGATATAGTGGAGTTTGTGGCCAAGTGTCTCAATTGTCAGCAAGTCAAATATGAGCATCAGAGACCGGGAGGGTTACTTCAGCAGATTGAGATTCCAGAGTGGAAGTGGGAGCGGATCACCATGGACTTCGTGGTTGGACTTCCTCGGACATTGAAGAAGTTCGATGCTATTTGGGTGATTGTGGATCGGCTGACCAAGTCAGCCTATTTCATTCCTGTGTTGACTACATACTGCTCCGAGGGGTTGGCGGAGATTTATATCAGGGAGATTATTCGCCTCCACGGTATTCTAGTATCTATCATTTCAGACAGAGGTACACAGTTCACTTCACGGTTCTGGAGAGCCGTTCAACAGGAGCTAGGCACCAGGGTAGAGTTGAGTACAACCTTTCACCCTTAGATGGACGGGCAGTCCGAGCGCACAATTCAGATTCTTGAGGGTATGCTCTATGCCTGTGTGATGGATGTCGGAGGGTCATGGGACCGATACTTGCTACTTGTAGAGTTTGCTTATAATAACAGGTACCAACCCAACATTCAGATGACGCCGTATGAGGCTTTGTATGGTAGACGGTGCCGGTTCCCAGTGGAATGGTTTGAGCCGGGCGAGGCCCGATTGTTGGGTACATATTTGGTCCAGGACGTCTTGGACAAGGTGAAGGTGATTCAGGAGAGACTTCGCGCAGCTCAGTCTAGGTAGAAGAGTTATGCGGATCAGAAGGTTCGTGATTTGGAATTTATGACTGGTGATCGGATTTTGCTTCGGGTATCGCCTATGAAGGGAGTCATGAGGTTCGGGAAGAAGGGTAAGCTGAATCCGAGATTTATTGGCCTTTTTGAGGTGCTGCGACGTGTTGGGGAGGTTGCTTATGAGCTAGCCCTGCCTCCCAACGTAGGAGGAGTTCATCCGGTATTCCACGTCTCCATGCTCCAGAACTATCACGGTGACCCGACTCATGTTTTGGATTTCAGTTCAGTCCAGTTGGACAAGGATTTATCATATGTCGAGGAGCCAGTAGCTATATTGGATAAACAGGTCAGAAAGCTCAGGTCAAAGGATATTGCATCAGAGAAGGTTCAGTGGAGGGGTCAGCCGGCCGAGGAGGCGATTTGGGAGACCGAGCAGGATATGCGCAGTCAGTACCCTCATCTTTTCACAACTTCAGGTATGTCTCTATACTCCTTTGAGGATGGATGAATTTCTTAAGAGAGGGAGAATGAAACGACCCGGTAGGTCGTTTTGAGAGTTAGCACCCCAATCCCCTAATAACTGCTTTCACCATGTTTATTTCTGCTTTTGGGGCTTGTTGGAACGTTGAGTGGTGAAATTCGGAGAGTTTTTGGACATATAGCCCTTATATGTGAGTTTAAGCTTTAGAAATCGGACCGTAGTTGGAACTGCCGAAAGACGGGTCCGAAATGGGATTTTGTCGACTCCGTTAGCTCCGTTGGGTCATTTCAGAGTTAGAGTGTGCCGGAATGTGCTTTCGAGGTCTGTCGTAGATTTAAACTTGAATTGGCGAAAGTTAGAATTTCGGTGATTTCGGCCGATAGGTGAAAATTTGATATCAGGCTCAGAACGGAATTCCGAGAGTGGCTGTAGGTCCGTTGTATCGATTGTGACCTTTGTGTAAAATTTGAGGTCATTCGGACTAGTTTTGATGTGTTTCGGAATCAGTTGTAGATTTTGGAAATTTCATAAGTTATTAGGCTTGAATCCATGTATAATTGGTGATTTTGGTGTTTTGTGATGTGTTTTGGAGGCTCGACTAATTTTGGATAAGGTATTAAAACTGGTTGGTAAGTGTGGTTGAGGCCCCGGGGGCCTCGGGGATGTTTCGTATGCTCAACGGGTGATTTTGAACTTGGAGAATAGCTGAACCATTGCTGGTTCTGGTGTCTCGCACCTGCGATGGACTTTCCGCAGGTGCGGACGAGGGGTTCGAAGGTGCGGGATTTTCCAAGTCACCCAGTCCTCGCAGGTGCGGTTGGGTTTCCGTAGGTGCGGAGCCGCAGATGCGGCCAATTGACCGCAGGTGCTGCCCCAGGCCTTTTACTGAGTTTTCGCACCTGCGATGGAATTTTCGCAGGTGCGGGACCGCATGTTCGGTCCAAAGGGTTAAGGTGCGTAAATCGCTGGGCAGTTATATCAGATTTGAGGGCTTGGATTTCATAACTTCTAAAATCATTTGGAGCTCGGGTGTAGGTGATTTGGAGTGAGTTTTGAGGAAATCTTCATAGGTAACAATGCCTAACCCTATTCCCTTTGTATATCATTAATCTATGGCCATTTCTTCCATGCAATTAAGGGATTTTGGTGAAAAATCATGCAAATGGGAAGAAGTTTCCCTAATTAGAAAATCCGAGAATTTAGTAGGATTTTTTCGTCGGTTTTCGATGATTCTTGCTTGATGAGTTCGTGAGTGAATGAGTGTTCTAAATTTGTAACTTTCACTCGATTCCGAGATGTGGCCCCGGGGGACTTTTTTGGGTGATTATCCTAATTTCCCGTATTAGCCTCGAACTTATTGGCTATTTTGATTCCCTAAAGTGATATTTACATTGTGCAATCTAATTGAATAGATTTGGGACATTCAGAGTCGGATGTTCGTGGAAAGAGCGTGGTTTTGAGTTGAGTAGCACAGTCGAGGTAAGTGGCTTGCCTAACTCTGTGTTGGGGACTTCCCCTAGGCTATTTTAATACTGTTTTTATGTTGATTGGGCGCCGTGTGCGTGTGGTGACGAGTACGTACATGGTCCATTGTTGTTAAAACTCCATTTTTTCTTCCATGAATTAAATCATTTCACTCCTATTTCACTGATTTATGTATCGACTATGTAGTTTAGATTAGGAAATAATACCTGTTTTACTTGAATTTTCCCTAGTTATTACTATATATACCATATTTAGGTAGTTTTATCCATATTTCTGCCTGTGATTTTTCCTGAACTGTTTTAAATAAAAATTGAATCCTGTATTTGCACTGCATTGCATATTTAAATTGGGACTACGGACGAGATTTCGAGAGCTTTCCACCTGTACTGCATAGCATATTTAAATTGGGACTACGAACGAGATTCCGGGAGCTTTCCCCCTGTACTGCATAGCATATTTAAATTGGGACTACGGACGAGATTCCGGGAGCTTCCCCCTGTACTGCATTGGATATTTAAATTGGGACTACACACGAGATCCCGGGAGCTTTCCCCCTGTACTGCATTGCATACTTGTTACTGTGATATATGTTGTGCTGAGTCGAGGGCTCCCTGTTATTATTTCCTTTTAGCTCATTGTTTCTATTGATTTGACTCAGTTTATTATATCTCTCTGTTCAGATTTTTAAACTGTTTTTACTATAAAAATCCACTAGATCCTTAACCTGACCTCGTCACTACTTGACTGGGGTTAGGCTTGACACTTATTGGGTACCAATTTGTGGTGTACTCATACCCTTTCCTGCACATGTTTTTCGTGTGCAGATCCAGGTACCAGCGCTCAGTTTCGTGGCTAGGGGTCCGAGCAGCAGCTTTTAGGAGACTGAAAGGTAATTCTGCCGCGTCCGCAGAGTCCTTCGAGTCACCTTCCACTCCAAATTTAGATAGATTTCTTTTTTTTTCATGTAAATTCTCTCTCATTGTATAAAGTTATTTTGAGACAGAGCTTGTGACTAAGGTGATATTTCGGGTTTTGGAAAAAGTTGTATTTTGTACGCGACAAGTGGCGATGTTTCATTGTAGACTCACTTACTTCACCTTTATTTTATTGCATCTATTTAGTATGTATTTTTTTCGCAATTAGGCTTACCTAGTAGTAGAGACTAGGTGTTGTCACGATGCCTCTCGGTGGGTAAATCGGGTCGTGACATATCCACTCCCTTTTGATGTGATTGAAACCAACAGAGATTTAAAAAATAACACTATGATTTAAAAGATGATAGTTGACATCAAACGAACAACTTAGTAAAGGGAATTTTGGATAATAAACTTGGTTTTTTCCCGGAGATCTCCGGATGCCCTTCGGATAAGACTTGGAGAGGTATTTATAGGCCAAAAATGCAGATCTAGGGTTTTATGAGCTGGAATTGAAATTTTCAGATTTCAAACGAAGTAAAATAAGCCGTTCAAATTTGAACGTTGGAATAGCAGCATGGATTCACGTGATTCGCTCAGTTCTTTCACGAAATGGTAAGCTCTCGACTGAGGCGGAGAGATTCAACATGTCTTGTAGTGTAAAAGTGGGAAGATCGTCTCTTGGTCATCGATACACGCAAAAGTTGGATGAGAGAAGGTTTTACTTTGCTTGAAATGGGGCGGACAAGGGGTATACTTGATTGTTGGAGGTTGAATTTTACTCAAAAATGGAGAATGGACAAAGGCATAGTTGTGAAAGACTAGGCTAAGAGAGGCTCTGCTTAGAGAAAGAAAGTAAAACCCTAATTAGTCGGACAAACTTGGACCTCTAGGAAGTGGGCTCGATTAGGCTTGATATTTAAAAATTGAAAGACTTGATTTTGGGCTGGTGTTAGCTGATATAAAGCAATTGGGTTGGAGTTTAGTGGGATGTCTATTTAGGCTATTATTGCTCAAGTCTTTTTCCTGTCTTCCTTGTCTTTTCTTTTGCTTTCTAGATAGGAATTATATTTATATGAATAACAATAATTAAAGTAATTTGCTGGCATTTAACAAATAGAAGAGTAATTACCGGTGTTTGGCCATAAAATACACTTGAAGTTGGGTTTTAAAATTTTTCAAAAATTTGAAAAATTCCAAAAATATATTTTTTTTCAAAATTTTCACTCAAATCACTCACAAAATTTGGAAAACAACACAAAATAATATTTGTGTCCAAACACAACTCTAATTTTCAAATATCATTTTCACTTGAATATTTTTTCACTTTTTAAAAATATTTTACAATTCTTATGTCCAGACGCCCACTAAGTGTTTCATGGTATTCGAAAAGATTTGTCTGGTCAAATTATCTATTTGCTTTGTCAATAGATTTTAAAAAAAAAGAAATTTTGCCTTTGCTTTACAAGGTATACCAATTCGTAAAAAAGATTTGATGCCTAATCCATCTTTTTATTTTTCCCCTCCGTGTTCTTGCATTGGATCTTGACTAATTCACATTTACACCGTATAAAACTCATTAAAGAAGAAAAAACATACTATATTGCATATTGTTTTATTCTTATAGTTCGAACCCAAGACATCTCATTAATGATAAGGAGATCTTGTCCATCATACAATCAATTTGATACTATATATAAAAATTATTTTTGGCAAATATTTTATTATACTTGAATTAACAAACTGTATGAAAAGTCAAATTCATGAAGCATGAGTATTATTATTTTAAAACAAAGTAAAACATATTTTCCGTGATGACTAAAAATAAAGTTACAAATAGTAATAAGATAAAATTAATAGTAGTATATCTATAGTAATATTATTCATAATTATTATAATACTTAGTAAAAATAGAGTATTAGATTATTAATGACTAGAAAGTACAAGAAAATTAATTAGAAGAAACGTGGGACACAATTAGATGTCAACAAGGATCTCATGGCCGACCGTGGCTTCGATCATGCGATCGATATTCGGCAGAGGAAAAGAGTCTTTAGGACATGCTTTGTTTAAATCTTTATAGTCTACGCACATTCTAAGTTTATTTTTGTTTTTAGGGACTACGACTACGTTTTCTAACCATTCGGGATATTTTACCTCCCAAATGGATCCTCTTTTGAGAAGTTTGGTTACCTCGTCCTTGATGAATGCATTTTTTACCTCGGATTGGGGCCTTCTCTTTTGTTTTACCGGGCGAAACTTCGGGTCCAAGCTCAGTCGATGTGCAGTGATCTCTAGCGGGATCCCTGTCATATCTAGGTTGGACCAAGCAAAAAAATCCATATTATTGATAAGAAATTTAATGAGTTTTTCCCTGAGCTCGGGGGTTAATCCCGTACCTAGGTTTACCTTTCGATTGGATAGATGCTCGATTAATATGACTTGATCTAGCTCTTCGACTGTTGATTTGGTGGCGTCGGAATCCTCGGGGATTATGAAGGATCGAGGGATCCGGTAGTCATCGTCCTCGTCCGTTCCCTGCTTCTTCTACTAAATCGAGGTTGGTGGTTGTGGTTGCTATTTAGCTTCCTGTTTTCCTTTGGACTCCGATCCCTTTCTTGGCGAAAGCATTGTCGCACCCCATTTTTGCAAAATTAGGTTTCGACACGTGCCAACTCTTTTAAGGAAGAGTGTTAAAAGAGAGAGTCGACCCCTAACAGATTTAAGGTGCGTTAGGACACCTATTTGCAGATAACTCTGGTTTAACCAGTTTCCTCACCAAAGATCGGGTAAGGGTTCAAATTACCTTGAGGAGAAGGTGTTAGGCACTCCTTGAGGTCCACAACGGTGGGTACCGGTCAGACTCGAATTATATAAATTAGTCTAAACAAAAGAAAAGAAACAAAATTGGGAAAATAAAATAGAATGATTGACTTTAAAACAAAGGTGGGGGGTCCTAAGTTTTTTATCCTAAAGGATCACCCGACAACATAAATAATACTTCGTAACTCCCTCGAGGTAGGGTGTTAATCATATTATTCAGCGGGCACAAACTATCATCTCCTGCTACCCGATTACCATCTTTAAGTTGTTTACCTGAATCGTATGCTTGCACTACCCATCACATGCCTATGGTACAGGAGGTATTTGGACCTCTATCTCGGGTGGTTCTAGACTCAACTTAGGTTGCTCAAAAATGAGAAAACTAGGCGACATACAAAACAATTTGGACTTTCATGTATAGGTAAACAAGGGCTCAAGTTGGCCTCTGTACTTAGGCAACAAATGCACGCAAACTAACTAACATTGACAGTTGCAGATATTAATAAGTTAAGGTTGCAGAACCCTATAGGCAAGATCTCTATGTGATTCTGGATTTTATAAGCGGGCAATTTCATGTGTAAAGCCTTTTTCTCTTAATACAATTTCTGAAGCCTACATAGTTGCCTACTGATTATAAGTATAAGTGATTAAACCTATAGGCATGATGTCTAGGTGATTCACGTAGTAACTAATGATGATAATCATAGGAATATGTTCAGAATTGCGTAATTGAGTCTTATAGGGATGGTTTCTAATAATGATAATCATCACAGTGTTGAAAACTCTTGAAGAAATGAGCAGGACAATAATTAAGACTGATTTAGACCCTATAGGCATGATTTCTATAATTATATTTATTTTTTAGATCCTATAGGCATGACTTCTATAATTAAAATTGATTTTTTAGATCATATAGGCATGGTTTCTAAGTTATAAGCAGGGCAACATGTAAATTAACAGGGTCCTATACAACCTAATGCATGTGCACACTGAGATATTAATAATTCAATATTCTATAGGCATGGTTTCTAACAGGTAATGGAAAAACACATTTGAACCAAATAAAGAACCTATAGGCAGGATTTCTACACACATTTGAGCAAAGTAGGATACCTATAGGCAAGATTTCTATAATAACTGAACACGTTTGAGTAAAGTAATGCATTTTGAGCAAAATAGAATACCTATACACAGGATTTCTACCCATTTCAATGCAAGTATAAGATAAAACCCTATTTCCCAATTTTACTAATACTCCAAAATATTATTACAAGGATTATTATAGACCCAGAATGAATAGAATAAATTACAAAGAAGAATAACTATAGGGAGCCTATAGCAGGCCCAAAGATACACCCCGCCCAGGCCAGGCCTTCATTCCCATGGTACATAATAACCCAAAAATTACATCTTCATGGGCATAAGGCATCCATGAATTGAGTGATTCACCCAGTAGGTATAAAACAGAGTTGAGCATATATAACCAAGACCCTAGTGTGTTAGAGTTCCCAAGGGCTTCAAGAACCCAGGGCAGTGCTCACACTAGGGAGGTCAAAGGACAGAGCCCAAGTAGCCTTGGCTTTCAGCCGGCTAAGAATAAGAACTCAAAGGGACTAGACAGTAAAGGAATAGAATGAGGTTAAAGGACACCACTGAAGGACAAAACCAAATTGGGCATATAAAAACAAGTAATAGACATGCTTAGATTTAAGACAGACTTAGCCAAGTTTCAGAAGATGAGTTCAACCACATAATGCACACATTAACAAGGCAAGTTGCAAAACAGTTTGTAGTAAGAAAAAAAAGAGTTCAGATTATGCTAAGTGCAGAAGACTAGTGTCACAAAAAGGAATCATATCGATTTGCGATAGAACCTAACATGCTGAGGACTAATTAGGGCAATTAATTGAAAAGTTAAGACACGATGAAAACAAGATCAAAACATGCCACATTGCAACAAATTCAGAAACAAACTTGTTATTCTCTTAATAAATACACTCATACCTAGTCAGCCAATCCATAGAAAGGAGACATGAGTACATGTTCGAATAGCAGTTCTAAACAGAAGAGGGGTGGCTATCAATAACACATAAACTAGGCATAATTAAAAGAAATTAATCAACTCAGGTCTAAACATGTCTCAAACTACAAACGAAATGGCATTTAGATTAGCAGAGTCTAAAATTGAAGTAACACATTGAACAAAATGGCAGATAAATCAGAATAAAATGTCAAAGGCTTGGTAACTTACCAGCTAAAATGAAACAAGAAATAAAGGAAGCCTGCAGTATTGTGAATGTCACCAAAAGAGCAAGAACTCAGAATTTATGGCCTTGGCTTTCAGTCGACCAGGAACCAAAGCGCAGAACAATATTATTAAAGAGCAAAGGATACACAACCCTAGTTTTATAGTTTTCTTAATGATTCCGGAACTGTTTCAAAGGGGAGCGGGGAGGGGTTTATATAGTGTAGGAATTAAACACATAAACATGGAAATTTTTTAGTCAAACACTAGAAAGGAAAGCACTCAAAATCAGTAAAGAAATGAGAAAATTTAAAACCCTAATTTTAGGTAAAGTACACAAATCGGCAGAAATAAAAGGTAAAAATCACATGTTGCATAGAATAAGATGAACATAGACAGGAATACTATTCAAATCAAAGAATAGAACCATATTTGGTGCGATTTAAGGAATCTGAAACCCTAATTTAGGGTAAGTAAAAGAAATCGGCAGAAACAATCAAATTTACACATAATAGGACGAATATAGACGAGATAACACTTAAAATCAAAGGCTTGAACCAATTTTGGTTCGAATAAAAGAAAATCTATAAACCCTAGCTTTAGGGTTAAATACGAATAATCAAAATATGAACAAATCAGACTCACATGGTGTAGAATAAACATGTGTGGATGTAATATCGTCCAGATTCAAGAGATGGAAGTCAATCGGACAGAACCAAAGTAAGTGTACTTGCCATGTTAGGCAAGTACTGGGTAATACCGTAGAGAATCACCCAGTAATGGAAATATACGGATATGGTAAGTGAATAGGAAGAAAATCCCATTAGAAGAGGGATTAGGAGAGGGGTTTTCGAGAGGCGGCGGGTTAGGGTTCTTCAGAGGGGAGAGAGTAGAGAGGCAGAAGGTTTATAGGGAATGAGGTTAGGGTTTGGGGTCGAGTGATATAAGGAAAGGGGGGAAGGCATTGTGAGCCGTTGATCATTTTTTATCAACGGCTGGGATTTGAGAATGGTTGGGTCAGTTTTGGACTGGGTTGGGTCGCTTTAGATTTGGCTAGGGTTATTGGGCCAAGGTCTGGGTAGTTTAGGTCCGAAAAAATAGGTTGGTATTGGGCCAGATTTTAAATACCCACTATTTAAAAAATAAATAATTTATAAAAATAATTAATAAATAATAAAAATATCATTTATAAAATGATTAAAAATAATTACTTAACATTATAAAAATATAAAAAGTCATTTTCTGCATAAATAATGGAATTATATGCATATGGGCTATTATTGCAAAATATGCAATTTAGCCCTAAAAATGCAAATGTAGTTATAAGAAATGCACTAAAAATATTTAAAACCTCATATTGGTATAAATGATAAGTTTATATGATTAAATCATCAAAAATATTTTGGAGGGTAATTATTGAATATTTATATAGCAAAATGTAGAAATAAATTGATTTAAAGCCTTTAAAAATTATGGAAAATTATGAAAAATACTTGTGTGTTTTTGTAAATTAAATGATGATGCATATGCACTATTTTGAATGTATATATATACATTTGAAATATGAGAGAAAAATTATGTATCAACAAGCATTGATACCGGTATTACTTCGTCGGCCGCGAACATCTCTTCGGCATCATGTTGTTCCCCATATGCTGTTTATACTCCATTCGGTGTTGGGAACTTTAGAATTTGGTGAAGGGTTGAGGGGACCACAATCATGTTGTGAATCCAGGGTCTTCCGAGCAGGGCATTGTATCTCATATCGCCCTCGATCACATGTAACTTGGTTTCTTGAACAGTCCCAGCTACGTTTACTGGTAAATTGATTTCACGTTTAGTTGTTTCACTTGCCATATTGAAACCATTGAGAACCTGAGTTGTGAGTACGATCTGATCTTGTAGGTCGAGCTGCTCCACGACCCTCGATCGAATGATATTGGCCGAGTTTCCTGGATTAATTAAAACACGTTTAACCTAAATTTTATTCATAAGGATAAAGACTACCAATGCATCATTGTGCGGTTGTGATATCCCTTTTGCTTTCTAATCATTGAATGATAAAGTGTTTCACGACCCAAATCCTAACCCAGGTCGCGATGGCGCCCGATACCATTATCAGGCAAGCCAACAATTTAACTACTAGTGAGTTTCGTTTATCTTATCAAAATATTTTTCAACACTTACTCAATTTATGTTTAAACATTTGATTATGCAAAAATAATCATAAAGTCATAATTAACAATTACATCCCAAAAATAATGTCTACTAACATATGTGCCAGGAAGTGGTGTCACAAGTCTACAGACATCTAGTAGAGTAAAATCAAAAGGAATAATAGTCTATCCTACTATCTGAGAAAAATATAGACAAAAATAGCAAAGAAAGGCTCCATAGTGATGCTGAAGATCGCCAAGAGAAGAAGCTCACCGTGAAGTCCAAACCAAGTATAAGTCAGGGACGAGCTCCGGACCGATACCTAGATGCACCTGCCTCAGAACCTGTACAATTAAGTACAGAAGCGTAGCATGAGTACATAAACAATATGTACCCAGTAAGTATCCAGACTAATCTTGAAGAAGTAGTGACGAGAGGTCGACGTGACACCTACTAGGGTCAAAATGATATGTTTTAAATGTAGGTTTAAGCAGGAATGTCAATCATGAATAATAGTGAAAACAGGAACATTGAATATCCTTTACAAATACCTTTATGTGTCAAGTTCTCTATCATGCAAATTACCTAGTTTTCATTTTTTTCATGGTATTCAACAGATACATGATCACAGAACACCCAAACAACTAACAACACTAACATGCCGTAAACATACGGCCGATACGACACGATAATAAATGTGCACTGCCGAAGGGTCGAACGGCTTGAACCATAGATGCATCTATTACACCGCTCAAGAATCGAACATGCGACGCGGTTGACATAATAGTAGGGCTACCCCACTCGCGAATCATGCATGCGATGCGGGTACCCGTATATATACACATAATTAACAGGAAATCAGGAAATTCAGTAGAGAATATACTTACAGAGAAGGATTTCAATAATGTAAATTTCAGAATGTAACCTCCTAGATGTTCACTTGATAATTCAAGGATATTAGGCAACCTAAATTAACATTTAAGATTATAGATACGGCACATAAAGCATTCTTGTTAATCCTAAACTCCCCGACATGACATAATAGTAGCTACACACGGATTCTCGTCACTTCATGCGTGCGTAGCCCCCACAAATAAAGACATGCAATTATTTATATTCACCTATGGGAACAATTTCCTCTCACGAGGTTAGAGAGGAGACTTACCTCGTGTCAAGCCTATTTTCCGGGTCAAGAATGCGCCCGAAGCTCCAAACTTGTCGCCCAAGGACTCGAAACTAGCCAAATATTTCATAAATAAATCAATTTATACTCAAAAGTACAAAATTCCCCTATTTAAATGATTATTTCGACCTAAATTGCAAAATCCCAAAATACACCCCCGGGCCCACATGCTCTGATTCTGGAAAATCTTCAAGGAAAACAATCTCCCATAACCTAAGGATCAATATTATATAGTTTTTGCATATTCCATAACTGATTCCTTGGTAAATTCTCATTTTTATCAAAACCCTAGGTCTTACTCTAAACCCATGATTTATACTAGTTTTGTATTTTAATATACCCAAGAATTCAAGTATTAAACTCACTTTATGGAAGGAATTACTTACCTTACAGTAGCTAGGTCGAATATCTCCTTTGCAAGCTCTCAAAATCATCCAAGATGAAGAAAATGGTTCAAGGGGCCAGTGGTCGCACCTGTGGAAGGGAGTCCGCACCTGCGGCTCTGCTTTTGCAGGAAATGGCCTGCACCTGCGAAACTGGGAAGCCCCTTCTGAGGTCGCACCTTCGAGGTGTTGACCGCACCTGCGGCTGGTCCTTCGCAGGTGCGGTCGCACCAGATCTGGTGCACCAGCAGTTCTTCTAAGGCTGGTTTTTGCCTCGCGCGTTGTCCAAATGGCATCCAGGCCCACTCGAGGACCCGTCCAAATATACCAATAAGTTCTAAATCATAATATGGACTCGCTTGAGCCTTCGGAACGTCCGAAACAACGTTAAATCTAAAAATCATATCCCAAAACCTATTGGATCTAACTTAAGAACTTTAAGTTCTTGAATTCTCCTTCAACACGCCCAACCTACCTATACTACCGGAATGACACCATATTTTGCGAGCAAGTCATAAATAACATAACAGAACTATTCCCGGTCTCGGAATTCCATTCAGACCTCGATAACACAAAAATCATGTTCTAAACCTCAATTTGAACTTAAGGAATCATATTCCACTATTTGGCGCCGAAACACTCCCGGGTTATCCAAAACCCGTTCCGAACATACGCCCAAGTCCGAAATCATCACCTACCGGAACCTTCAAATCTCGATTCCGAGGTTGTTTGCTAGAAATGTTGACCAAAGTCAAACTTGGACTTTAAGGCCAACCTTAAGGAACTAAGTGTCCCTATACCACTCCAAACTCCTCCAAACCTCGAACCACTCATCCTCGCAAGTCATAAATCAGTAAAAGTAAATACGGGGAGTCTCATTTAGGGGCACGGGGTTCTAGAATGCAAAACAACCGGTCGGGTCGTTACATTCTCCACATCTTAAACAAATGTTCGTCCTCGAACGGGTCTAGAATCATACCTGGAGTGTTGAATAAGTGTGGGTATCTGCTCCGTGTGTCCTCCTCGTACTCCCAAGTCGCCTCCTCAACTGGTTGACCCCTACACTGGACCTTTACGGCGGAAAATCTCTTGGACTTTAACTGGAGGTCCTGCCTGTCAATGATGGAAGCTGGCTCCTCCTCGTAACCCAGTCTATCACGTGAGAGAATTCGACGTGGTACCTCCGGAGCATGGATACATGAAAGACCGGATGAACTCCTGATAAACTGGGAGGTAAAGCAAGCTCGTAAGCAACGTCCCCAACTCGCCTCAACACCTCGAATGGACCTATAAACCTTGGGCTCAACTTGCTCTTCTTCCCAAACATCATAATACCCTTCATCGGCGAGACTTTCAACAGTACCTTCTCTCTCTCCATAAATGATACATCACTGCCCTCCAAAGTATATCACACATGCTCTAAGCATGTCCTCCAATATTTGAACTGTCCGCTCCGACTGCCCGTTGGTCTGAGGGTGGAATGCTGTGCTGAGCTTTACTCTGGTGCCTAACTCACTCTATACTGCTCTCCAGAAATGCGAGGTGAACTGAGGACCTTGATGTGATATAATGGACACAGGCACACCATGCAACCGAACTATCTCCCGAACGTAGATTTGGGCTAACCTCTCTGAAGTGTAAGTAGTAGCTACTGGAATGAAATGTGCCGATTTGGTCAACCTGTCCACAATAACCCAAACCGCATCAACCTTCCGCAAAGTTTGAGGCAACCCAACTACGAAGTCTATAGTGATGCACTCTTATTTCCACTCAGGTATCGACATCTGCTGAAGTAGGCCTCCTGGCCTCCGGTGCTCATACTTAACCTACTGGAAATTTAGACATCTAGACACATGCTCCACTATGTCTTTCTTCATCCATCTCCACCATTAGTGCTGCCTCAAGTCACGATACATCTTCGTAGCACCAGGATGTATAGAATACCGTGAACTGTGAGCCTCCTCTAGAATCCTCTCCCTCAGGCTGTCAACATTAGGGACACATAAGAGACCCTGAAGTCTCAGAACACCATCCTCTCCAATAGAAACCTTCTTGGCACCACCCTGTAACACTGTCTCCTAGAGAACTGCCAAGTGCGGATCATCAAACTGCCAAGCCTTGATCTCCCCCGATAATGAAGACTGGGCAATGACACGTGCAAGAACTCGACCGGGCTTTCAAAGGTCTAACCTCACCAGGTGATTAACCAAGGACTGGATGTCCAAAGCTAGAGGTCTCTCCTCTGCTGAAATGAAAGCCAAGCTACCCATACTCTCCGCCTTCTTGCTTAAGGCATCTGCAACCACATTCACCTTGCCCGGATGATAAAGAATAGTAATGTCATAATCCTTCAAAAACTCAAGCCATCTACGCTGCCTCAAATTAAGATCCCTCTATTTGAACAAGTGCTGCAAGCTGCGGTGGTCCGTATAAACCTCACAAGGCACCCCATAAAAGTAGTGCCTCCAAATCTTAAGAGCATGAACAATCGCCGCCAACTCCAAATCGTGCACAGAGTAATTCTTCTCATGAACCTTCAGCTGACATGAAGCATATGCAATAACTCGCCCCTCCCGCATCAACACACATCCCAGACCAACACGTGAAGTGTCACAATAAACTGTATACATACCATAACCGGAAGGCAACCCAAGAACCGGTGTTGATGTCAATGCTATCTTGAGCTTCTAAAAGCTCGCCTCACATTCGTCGGACCATCGGAATGGGGAATTCTTCTGGGTCAATCTAGTCAAAGGGGATGCAATAGATGAAAAACCCTCCACAAATCGGCGATAATAACCTGCCAGGCCCAAGAAGCTCCTGATCTCTATCGCTGAAGTAGGGCGTGGCCAACTCTGGACTGCCTTAATCTTCTTAGGGTCCACCTTGATACCCTCTCTGGATACCACATGTCCGAAGAATGCCACAGAATCCAACCAAAACTCACACTTGGAGAACTTAGCATACAACTTTTATTCTCGCAAAGTCTGGAGCACAACTCTCAAATGCTGCTCGTGCTCCCCCAGGCTACGTGAGTAAATCAGAATGTCATCAATAAAGACAATGACAAAATAATCAATATAAGGCCTGAACACCTTGTTCATCAAATCCATAAATGCTGCTGAGGAATTAGTCAAGTCAAAGGACATCACCAGGAACTCGTAATGACCATATCTCGTACGAAAGGTAGTCTTCGGAACATCCGAGTCCCGAATCTTCAGCTGATAGTACCCCGACCTCAAGTCAATCTTAGAAAACACCCGAGCACCCTGCAACTGGTCAAATAAATCATCGATACGCGGCAATGGGTACTTGTTCTTGATGGTGACCTTGTTCAACTGGCGGTAGTCAATACACATCCGCATAGTCCCATTCTTCTTTTTCACAAATAACACTGGAGCACCCCGCAGCGACACACTCGGTCTGATAAACCCCTTAGCCAACAACTCCTCAAGCTGTTCTTTCAATTCCTTTAATTCCTTTGGAGCCATACGATATGGGGGAATAAAGATAGGCTGGGAGCCTGGAGCTAAGTTAATGCAAAAATCAATGTCACGATCCGGTGGCATGCCTGGAAGGTCTGAAGGAAATACATCAGCAAACTCCCAAACTACTGGCACTGAATCAATCGTTGGGGACATGGAGGTGGTGTCCCGCACATAAGCAAGATAATCCAAACAACCCTTCTCGACAATACGCCGAGCCTTCAGGAACGAAACAACCCGACTGGCTGCACTGACTGAGGAATCTCTCCACTCAAATCTCGACAAATCAGGCATGGCTAGAGTAACCATCTTGGAATGGAAATCTAAGACAACGTGATAAGTGGATAACCAATCCATGCCCAGGATAACCTCAAAATCAGTCATATCAAGTAACAGGAGGTCCGCTTTGGTCTAGAACCCACATAATGTAACCATACAGGACCGATAAATCTGATCCACAACCACATAATCGCCCACATGAGTGGAAACATAAATAGGAGTGCCCAAGGACTCACAAGGAATATCCAGGAAATGAGCAAACAAGGCTGATACATATGAATAAGTGGATCCTGGATCAAATAATACCGATGCATCTCTACCACATACTGAAATAATACCTGTATCACTGTTTAACCAAAGAATTAGATTATTTGCCCAAAACTATTTTAAGAAGAACACGGGTTTCTGATAACCAAAGAATAAGCTAGTAATTGTAAGTAAACTAGTAAATGGAAAGTAGTAAGATGCAAAAAAAGTAAGTGTATTACAATAGTAGTTCGAATGTGTCCCTTTACAAGTTATATTTTACTCCCTTATATAGGGAATCTCCTAATGCAACGTCTACCCTTTTCAGTGATTGAACATTAATGACTAATTATGATATTAATGTAATGATACAATGATCAACCGTAACTGTTGCGTGAATGTTGTGTAACGTGTGGGTCACTAATTCGACGATCTCTGAATCTGCCCTTTATTCTGCCTAGATACATTTTTACCGTGTCTCTTCATCTTCTCAATCAGGTTGAGACTTCCGTAGCTAATTAACCCGTGGGTGTGATTTTCCGTGCCTCTTTGCCTCATACCTCTTCATAGAGTCCCGTCCAGCTGTCGTATCTTCATTGCTCCACGTAGACTACTGAGTCATCAAGATTTATTACACGCGTGAAGCTCTTTTTTACCTATACAGATAGTCCCCACACTTACCATATATTTATCAATTTAATATTTGGTAAGTGGATACTTATTTATGGCGGGAATATTTTGCCACCGCTTCACTCGAATCATTGCATGTTTTTCTGTACGTAAGTGTCACTTGTCACTTCCATTTAATGCTTATGCCACATGGAATTCCCGGGTTGGTTCTGCAATTGTTCAGCGTCTTTTAGGTCTTTCTTGCGGCTGCATCAGTCACGAAGTGACATCTTCAATTATGGCTTTCACATCATTATTTTCCCCATTTTTTGACGGTTGTCTTTGAGTACTTTTTCTTCTCTTTCACGAAAAACTTCTGACTTTCAAACTTTATTTGTAAAGAACTTTTTCCTTGCCTTTGTAGATATGTCTTCTTCAAACCAATCTAAGAGAGTCATAAACATTGATGAGTTGACTCCCTCTTCTGCTCCAACACGGAGTAGGAGAGGCGGCAGGTTAAGGAGTTTAGGTTCTACTCCTTCAAGGGGTCCTTCCTCTTCTCAAATTACTTCTCCTCCCTCTTCTAGGTCTTTAACTTCTCCGAGGGCTAGGGCTTCTAGATCTTCGTCCAAAGGTAGAGAACGTCATGAACCTTTGCGCGAACCGAGGGTCGATGAAATAGTACTTGCGGAGTTCACCTTTGCTAGAGATAGTCAGGCCCGTAGAGATCAGGTTTATTTATTGTCGTCTCTTGATAGTGTTGACAAGTACCCTACCCAACTTACTGAAGGTTTAATTCCTCTTATATGGAGGGACTGTTCATGTAATCATTCCAAACAGTAATCAAAGAATAACGTCTTACAAGATGGGGCATTATTTTGTTTATACCTATCCCTTTACATTAGAGTTCAAGCCTCCCATCGACCCAGTAATCATCGAGTTCTGTCGATTTTTCAAAATTTGCTTGGGACAAGTCGGTCCTCTTGTATGGCGAGTCATTGCATGTCTGAGATATTTGGCTACTTTAGCTTCGATCCTTTACCTTTCATCATCTTATTTACCTCTGTTCCCCAATGTTGTTCCGTCAGGGAATTTTTACCCTAGCTGCTAGGAGTAAAAGAGTGTTAGTGACTTCTGAAGATGATAAGGATCGAGGTTGTTTTCTTCGGTATGTTGCTGTTCCTACTGCTGTATTGGTAAAAAAAAGTTTCACACGTAAGCCAACTCTTGACAACTCAGCCAGTTATGTGGACATAGGAGAACGCGACAACTGGATGTGATTCTTTGAAGAGGTACGAAACAAAGAGGCACGATTCAATAAACCCTCGAGCTCATCGGTCATAGGAAACTCGCTCTAATCGAGACAAGGAAGGGATACGGTCAGAGTGAATCTAGACAGAATTACAGATAGATTCAAGAATCCCCAATAAAACTCCCAGACGTTGTGTAACCTTCACATAACAGTTACATTTGCCCTTGGTAACGCTTCATTAATGCAATAATTAGTCATTAATAAACAATTATTGCAAGAACCAACAGTTATATTGATAAACCTCCTATATAAAGGAAGGAAATATAACTTGTAAGGACATCTGATTTTCGAATACAATCTACTTTGCTTTTCTATATTTCGGCAATATTTTCTATTACTCGTTTCTCTTTATTTTAGTATTATTTCCTTGATTATCAGTAACCCGTGTTCCTCCTAGAAATAGCTTTGGTCAAAGGATCAAATTCTTTGGTTAAACAAATTGGTTCCGTTATCGGGAATCTGATAATCTTTGTTTGCTTTTCAAGCGATATCCTCTGAACTATGTCGAACTCCAACGACAACAACCATCAAAAGAATGGAAACCCAGTTCCATCACCTTTAAGAACCCCACGTTGTTCGAGGGAACAATCCCCAGAAAGATCCAACAACAATAATGATAATAATAATCAAATGGTGGAACAAGATCGAGTAAAGCAAATGATTGCAGAGTATGTAAGCCAAACTTTGCAAGAATTTGTGAGGGGATTACCGACAGCGTTACCTGCACCATCGACACCCCCCAATAATACCATCACCATGGAAAATCCTCAATCTGGATTAGCAAACTCAGGAAGGGGAGATACTTCTAATGAATCTCTCGAAGCGAGACCGGGTATATATAATAACTTGAAGTACATATTTTATTACTAACTTTGCAGAAACAGGTGAAGGAACAAAATGATCGAATCGAACAAATTCCTGGAGTACCACCTGTTATCAAAGGCATTGATGTTGATAGATATTCTCAACAACCTTGGAAACCAAGCGCAACACCCGTACCCATTCCAAAGAAGTTTAAAATGCCTGACGTACCTAAATATGACGGGATAATCGACCGACGTGACCATGTAACTGATTTTACCACTGGAGTGAAGGACAACGACTTAACAAAATAAGAAATTGAGTCGGTCCTGGTTAAAAAATTTGGAGAAACACTTACCAAAGAGGCGCTAACCTGGTATTCTCTTCTCCATGAAAACTCTATTGATTCTTTTGCTGAGCTTGCAGATTCTTTCATAAAGGCACACTCTGGTGCGCAAAAATTCGAGAAAAGGATGGAGGACATCTTTAAAATAAAATAAGGAGATACGGAACTACTTCGTGAATTTTTAGACAGGTTTCAACGAGAAAGAATGCAACTACCAAGGGTGCCTGATAATTGGGCAGCCATGGCATTTGCAAGTAATCTAAATTACAAAAGCTCTGAAGCCACGAGAAGACTCAAGGAAAGCTTGAGAGAATTCCCAGCTACATCGTGGAACGATGTTTATAACAGGTATAGTACTAAACTTCGAATAGAAGATACCATTGCTCGTCCGAAAGAGGAAGATTATACCAGATCCAAGCGTTCAGAATCAGATAGGAGATCAGGTAAAAACGGGTACGATCCTTACATAGGACCATCGAGACATGAAACCTGTCCCAAGTTCGAAAACACCAGGTCAGATTATGGACCACCAAGCAGAGATGCAGGCTCGTCTTCATCTTGATCCAGAAGGGATCAAGGTCAGCGACCTAGAGGTAATGCGCAAATTGGGGATCATACCTTTAATGTAAGTACCTCTGAACTAATTTCAGTGTTAAGAAATTTGGGTGATAAGGTTCGATGGCCCAAAGAGATGAGGTCGAATCCGAATAAGAGGAACCGAAATCTCTGGTGTGAATTCCATAATGATCATGGACACAGAACTGCAGATTGCAGATTTTTGCAAGGTGAGGTAGAACAATTATTGAAACAGGGCTGTTTGACAGAATTGTTCAGTGAAAAAGGTAAAAAGGAATACATGAAGAACATGCAGGAGCTCCCAAAACCTCCATATCCAAAACGAACCGTCAACGTGATACACGAAGGTGAAGAAGTAAACGGAGCGGTCTGCAAAAAGACCACAGAGTTCAAAATTACACATATAAAATGGGTTCGTGAAAATCTGGAAGCGGACGATATAACCTTCGATGATGTAGATGTTGGCGGATTAATGCTTCCTCACAACGATGCACTGGTAATATCTTTACTTATTTACTAACGTAAAAAGAGTGTTGATTGATCCAGGTAGTTCAGTCAATATCATTTTGCTAAGAGTCATGGAAGAAATGCTATTGAGGAATCAAGTAATCCCAAGGGCACGAGCCATATCAGGGTTTGATAATTCTACGGTTATAACAAAAAAAGAAATCGAGCTTAGCACTTATGCTGAGGGGGTGATGAAAAATACCAGGTTCCAAGTCATCGATACTGACATGGCTTATAACGTAATCATGGGACGGCCATAGATCCACGACATGAAAGCAATACCCTCCACCTTGCATCAGGTAATTAAATTCCCCTCTAAATGGGGGATTCAACAAATTAGAGGCGATCAGCAAACCACAAGAAATATAAATTCCGTGGCACACTACAACAAAAAAGTAGAGGTTGAAGAATCAAAAGATAAGGGAATCTCCCAAGCAGGTAACACCACCCAAACAGGCATGGAAGAAATTACTTCCCAAATAGGTACGAAAGGTATTATTGCTGAAACAGGTATGAAAGAAAATACTTACAAGAAGGTGAATCAAGTTACCATGGAAGGTGAATTAGACCACACAAATGTAGATTCCAGACCAGACGTCATTCATGAACCGGAGGAAGACGAGCACATCAAAATAACTATGGAAGAGCTCGAAGCTGTTCCATTGTCTGATTAAAATCCTGAACAGAAAGTGTATATAGGCACGAGGCTGGGCCTCGGTCGAAGAGGTATGTTAGTTGATTATTTAAAGGCGAACGCAGACTTCTTTGCATGGTACCACTCAGATATGACAGGTATCCCACTAGAAGTAATAACTCATAAACTAAATGAAGATCCATCCTTCATACCTGTTAAGTAGAAGAAAAGAAAGCAAAGACCATTCAAGAACCAAGTGATTGACGAAGAGGTACAAAAACTCTTGAAGATTGGTTCGATACGAGAGGTAACGTACCCTAACTGGCTAGCTAACACTGTGGTAGTACCTAAAAATAATGGAAAATGGAGAGCATGCGTAGATTATACTGACTTAAATAAAGCATGCCCCAAAGATTCATTCCCATTACCACATATAGATCAAATGATTGATGCCACCGCAGGTCAGAATTTTTAAGCTTCCTAGATGCGTATTCTGGTTATAATCAAATTAAAATGGATCCCTCAGACGAGGAAAATACCTCCTTTATTACAAACATGGGGACTTATTGTTATAAAGTCATGCCTTTTGGCTTGAAAAACGCTGGAGCCACCTATCAAAGGCTAGTGACCAAGATGGAACATCTGGGAAAAACGATGGAAGTTTACATCGATAACATGCTGATAAAATCAACACGGGCGAAGACCATTTCCGGCACCTCTCTATTACGTTTGACATTTTACGCAGGTACAATATGAAGCTAAATCCAGCAAAATGCGCTTTTAGAGTAGAATTCTTAGGTTTCCTTGTATCAAATAGGGGAATAGAGGTAAATGCTAATCAAATTAAATCTATAGAAGAAATACCTGATGTACTTATAAACCAAAAAGAAGTTCAAAGACTAGCGGGAAAAGTTGCAGCCTTAGGAAGATTTATTTCCAAATCTTCTGAGAAAAGTTTTAAATTCTTTGCAGTTCTCAAAAAGCAAAATCGGTTCGAATGGACTGAAGAATGCCAGCAGGCTCTCAAAGACCTAAAGTCTTATCTATCAAAACCTCTGTTGCTATCAAAGCCAAAGGAGGGGGGGATGTTCGTCTACCTTGCCGTCTCGGAAATTGCTGTAAGTGAAGTGTTTCTAAGGGAGAATAAAGGTAAACAATCTCCTATTTATTATGTAAGCAAGACATTACTAGATGCTGAAACTAGATATCCACATCTAGAAAAATTAGCCTTAGCTCTAATCATGGCATCCAGAAGATTAAGGCCATAATTCAAATGTCATCCAATCACAATTGTGACCTCGTATCCATTAAGAAACATATTAAATAAACAATAACTATCAGGAAGATCAACCAAGTGGGCTATAAAATTAAGTGAGCATGAAATAATATATCAGCCTAACACTGCAATCAAGTCTCAGATCTTAGTTGATTTTGTCGCTGACTTTAGTAATAGCATTGTCCCTAAAGTGGAGAGAGAGTTAAAACTCTTCAATGGTGTTAATCTAGGTCTATGGATCCTATTTACCGATGGTTCTTCCAATATAAAAGGTGCCGACTTAGGCATAGTCTTAATATCACCCATGGGTGAAAAGACACGACAGGCTATTAAATGTTATCCTATAACTAACAATGAGGCAGAGTACGAAGCTGTTATTGCAGGATTAGAACTTGCACGAGAGCTCTCAATCGAGCAAATCATGATCAAAAACGATTCCCAACTGGTAGTAAATCAAATGCAGGGGACTTACGTCGCTCGAGAGACTCGGATGCTATAATATTTGGAAAAGACACGAGAGCTCGTGAGACAATTCAAAACATGGAAGGTAGTACAGATACCTAGAGAGGAAAATGCTGAAGCAGATGCATAAGCTAACCTCGCAACAGTCACAGAAGTAACAAACAAGGACAATGCAATCTTCGTTCATCTATTCTATTCAGCTATCGACCGGCATAGAAACGAGGTAACATTCAATAATTTAACTTGGGATTGGAGAAACGAAATCCTAAATTTTTTGCAGAATGGCACCGTACCTAAAGACAAGAAAACAGCTCAAGCACTTCGCCGCAAATCTGCACGGTACTACCTCATTCGCAACTCATTATATCGCAAAATGTTCGGAGGGCCCCTAGAAAAATGCCTCGGACCTAACGAAACGGAATTTGTGATGAAAGAAGTCCACGAAGGACATTGTGGAAATCACTTAAGGGCGAGATCCTTAGTGAAAAACCTAATCAGAGCTGGATACTATTGGCCTAAGATGGAAGAAGAGGCCGAGAACTTCGTATCCAAATGCGACAGGTGCCAAAGGCTTGCCAATAACATGTATCGACCAACGGAATTATTGCATCCAATAATATCCCCATGGCCTTCCATGAAATGGGGTATGGACATAGTAGGACCTCTTCCCACATCTAAAGGACATGTACAATTTTTGCTCATGCTAACCGACTATTTTACAAAATGGGTAGAGGCAGAAGCGTTCAAACAAGTGCGATAAAAAGAAGTTAAAAGCTTCTTATGGCGAAACATAATATGCCGCTTTGGGATACCAAAGGAGATCGTGTGCGATAATGGCCCACAATTCATAGGCTCGTAAAACACAGAATTCTTCGAAAGCTGGCAAATCAAATGGATCACTTCAACGCCATACCACCCCGTGGCTAATGGTCAAGCTGAGTCAACGAATAAGGTCATCATCAACAATCTAAAGAAGCGGCTGGATAATGCCAAAGAAAACTGGCCCGATGAGTTACCAGCGATACTATAGGCATACAGAACAACTTCCAAAACAGCCATGGGAGAAACTCCTTTCGCACTTGTCTATGGATCAGAAGCCTTAATACCTGTGGAGATTGGAGACCAAGCATAAGGTTCACAACATCCATGGAGGAAGCAAACGACGACGAATTGAGGACCAATCTGAACCTGTTCGAACCACGGAGAGAAGCAACACTGATACGAATGGCAGCTCAAAAACAAATCATAGAGCGTTATTAAAACCGTAAAGCTCATCTCAGGTACTTCAAGATTGGGGACTTTTTCCTAAAAAAGTCTTAATCAACGAAAGAAGCAGGCGCAGGAAAGCTAAATCCAAACTGGGAAGGACCCTACAAAATCCGAGGCATAGCTGGGAAGGGCGCCTACGAGTTGGAAGCTATGGACGGCAGAATCCTACCAACAAGTTGGAATGCCATTCGCTTGAAGAAGTACTACTTTTAAGGAAAAAAAGTACCCCCAGTCAGGTATCACACGTTCGATTTTATTTTGAACATTTAAAATATTACTAACTTTTTTAGATGATAGGCATAAAGCTAACCCATCACCAAATGATGATATTAGACCTGGAAAGGCGCGAGGAAATAGCACAATTCTCGGTCTAGGGTTACACTTTCTGATGGATGTTTTAAAGGGTTAAGAGATCATCATCTAAAAAACTATATACCTTCGAGTCCAGAATGTTTTTCCTTTTCAGGAAAAGGACCACAAAGAAGGAATAATCAAGTGCTCGAGATCTCATTCTTCAAAGATCAAACACTTTGGGGACTATACAGTATGGAAGGCTAAGACGAAGCAAAGAAGACTATCAGAAAGTCAAAAGCTCGATCCTGAAGACCTATCTACCCAACAAGACAAATGATACGAGCATAATCGAAAGAGATCAAAAGAGTCATCCAAATACAAAGCCTAATGCAAAAATGCAAAAAACTTTGAACATGTTCGGGTTGAAAGGCAAAATATTATTCACGAGGAAGAAATGTTGTTAGGGGTAAAAGATCATCATCAGTGTACTCATTAAAAAACTATTATGATTAAAAACAGTTATGAAATCTTTGTACTCATATAGAAAACTATTATAAAAAAAATAGTTATGGATGAAAGGTCAAAATCCTTGTATTTGTTCAGAAAACTGTTATCAAATAAAACAGTTATGGATAAGAAAACATTTCCCTCGTACTTATTAGAAAACTGTTTCCAACAAAAACAGTTGCGGGTAAAAACCCCAATTCTTATAATAACTGTTACTAATGAAAAATAGTTGCTCCCTTGTATTTACACAAAAAAACTGTTACCTATGAAAAATAGTTACGAAATACAAGTGTATATAAAATTTGTTAAATAAAAACAGTTGCAACATGATTCTTAGACGATAATTGTAAACACACTAAACTGTTGTGGAAGTTCAAACAAAAAAACTTCCCTTAGAAGCATTTCTAAACATGTGAAAAATTCCTATCACTCTATTGAATTACTATGAAGTTGAGACATCTTCTTCATTAAGCATCAATCAAAAAGGGCCCTATCTTATAAATAAAGCCTATCATAAACAAAGGCTTATATTTTGTACAAACACCGTGCCTACTATAAAAAGGTTCGAGTGATTTTAGCATTTTCATGCGAAAGTTTAGAGGTAAAACTAAAAACCTCAAAAAGCAAGACATGCAAAGGACTTAAAAGCAAAACAGAAGCTCGAAACAAAAAAGTCATAAATTGCATTCATATCAAAAAGAGAGACTAAGTAAGAACTAAGTACTAACTAGTACTTAGCCGCATATAATAATTACATTTTTGTGCCCCTAAGTTGTCAGTTGGGGACATCAAAGATCCAAATTTACCCCCGATGGAACTGGGGGTAACCACCAATCCAATAAAAAAACAACAACAAGGAAAACCAATACTTTAATCTTCTTGTGGAGGAGGGATGACTTCTTCATTAATAGGAGGAACGGGAGCAACTTAAGGCGAGGAGGCACGAGCGGCAGAAGTTTTACCATCAGATGGAGAAAGATTAAGACGTTGTTGAGTCTTCTCCATAACCTCTTTGGTTTTAGCTATTGCAGCGTTGAGGTTGAAACCTTCTTGACTCATCTCTGTCAATGTATCAAGGCGAGAATTCATATACGCCCAACTTACATCAACAGTAGCCGCTTCTTTAAGACCGTTATAATCTTTTGCCCAAATTTGAAGCTCGGCTTTTAACCCATCCTTCTCCGCTTCAGCATATTCATGGGAAGACCTCAGAGGTACTATCGACTCCTCCAAAATTTGGACTCTATTAATGCATTACGCAGTTCTTCTTGGGTCCGGGAGAGTGATTGTACGAGCTCTCCATAATATACCTCCTTCTGCCCTAGCAAATCCTTCAAGTTCCTGATCTCCTCCGAGGCTTAAGACAATTGTTCAGCAAATGAGGTTTCTAGAATGCTCTTATCTTTATCAGCCTGGTTTGAAGAAGCCTTTTCCACCGCCAGTTCTGTTGCCGTAATCCTCAGTTGTCTTTTCAAGGTATTCCTTTCCTCCTCTAAGGCGTCCATATCAATTCTCAAGATATCATACTGTGCCCTTAGATCACCAAGATCAGCCTGCAATTCTCTTGTTTCCTGATCAGAATTCGAGATCCTCTTCATAAGCTCCATACCAATAAGGTTGATATACAAGAAGCAAACCAATTAGATGTGATAAATTATTTAGACATGGTAAAATTCACATGTGAAAATAGAATTTCACCGTACCTTCAAGGAGGTATGCACCACTTCATTGGCCCAAGTAAGGGCTGTATGGCTAGCTAGCTTGGTTTTTTTCGTGGGACCTATCAAAGGTTTGAGCCATTCCTCGGGTTCACCCGTCTTCTTGAAAAGACTTCCCTCAGCTGGAACCTCTATCATCACCCTCCGCATCTCCCTGCTGGAAGACCCTACTTCCCTAATGGAAGGCATGGAAGTAGATACAGATGGGACAACAACAGGCACTGAGTGTAGGGGAACTAAAGAAGGCACATGCAAAATAGCAGTCACGGAAGATTGAAGAATTGAGGAAACTGCAGGTAAAGATACGACAGAAACCGTAATAGCTAAAGGAGCGGAGGAAACACGAGGAACCGATGAAACATCTTCTCTTAAAGATTCAGGAAAAACAGTAGCTAAAGGAACATCATCAGGAGCAAGGTGAAAACCTTCATGGAACAAGTACTTAAGAGAATCATGAACAGGGGACTATGAAACGTTTTCAGAGGTTAAGGGTCTAACTGCAGACATGGAAGGCAAATTCATGGGTGTAGACTCTTCGTCCAAATCCACCCGCCTTCTCCGTGACCTGTGCACCAAAGCACCCTCCTTTTCTTCTTCTTCTTCTTCTTCTTCTTCTTCTTCTTCTTCTTCTTCTTCTTCTTCTTCTTATTCTTATTCTTCTCCAGAACAGGACTCACCCACTTTCCTCTTCGAGGAAGACGAACTAACAATGATCTCTTAGGCTTGGGCTAGAGACATCTTTGGAACAGACAAAGCAGACACCACACGGGTAGAAAACCCTATCAAAAAGGGGAAGATTAGGCGAGAATAAAAGAAGGCTCTAGAAAGAAAAGAAGTAAAAAACTTCACTTACTGTGGGTGTTTATATGCCAACCGTACTTCCCAGCGAAGTACTTCCAAGAACTTTCTTCTAATGAAGCGACAAACAACAACTTTTCTACCCAGTCACGGATACTGGAGACATTCTCAACAGTACCCATGATTGCTGGAAGAAGAAGAAATAGATACGGTGTTAATAAAATATCTCAAAGGAAAAGAAATGCGAACAAAAAATGTACTTACGTGCGCGATTCCACTTCTCAGGGAAGGGAAGATTCTCTTCACCCACTAAACCAGTAGTGGGAACATCGACATACCGGAGGTACCAACCTCTGTTCTTGTCATCATCAGGGGTTACCTACACTCTCTTACTTTGAGCAGCAAGAGTAAAAACCCCTTGACGAACTAGGACAAAGGAGTAAAGATGAATAAGATGGTTGAAAGTAAAAGTAACTGAGGCTAAGGAAGATAAACTCCTAAGACACGCGACCACTCGCCACACAAGCGGAACAACTTGTCCCAAACAAATTTTGAAGAAACGACATAACTCAATTATGATTAGATCAATGGGAGGTCTAAACCCTAGTGTAAAAGGATACGTATAAACAAAAGAATAACCCGTATTATAAGACGTTATTATTTGATTACTGTTCGGAACATAAACAAGGAAATCAGACCTCCAAGAACAATCCTTACGAACCAGGGAAATATGTCCCTCAGTAATAAGGGTTGAATACCTCTCAACACTGTCTAAAGAAGAAGACTGGTCTACAAGAACTGGGTTTTCCCTAGTAAATACAAATTCAGCGGGAATAATTTCATCAACTTTAGGTTCACGAAGATGATCGTCTTTACCTCTAGATGAAGAACGAGAAGACTTAGCCCTAGGAGAAACTAAAGACCTAGCGGAAGGAGGAGAAATTATATGAGAGGAAGAACAACCTCTGGAAGGAGTGGATCCTAAACTCCTTAATCTACTGCCCCTCCGACTCCTAGTTGGGGCAGAAGAAGGTGTTAAGTTTTCCACATCTATTATTCTTTTAGGTTGATTTGATGAAGACATGTTTACAAAGGCAATGAAAAATTATTTACAAATAAAGGAGACAAGTTATAGAATGTTTCGTGGAAGTAAAGAAAGGAAAGAAGGTATTTATACTTGAAGTCGATCGTCAAAAATGGGAAAAATGATGATGAAAATTCATAATTAAAGGTGTCAGCAGCCGCAAAAAGCCCTAAAAGGTGCCGAGTAAATGCAGAACCAATCTGAGAAGGACACGTGGTATGAACATTAAATGGAAGTGACAAACGACGTCTATGTTCATAAAAATATACGATGTTTCGAGGCAAAGCGACGACAAAATATTCCCGCCATAAATAAGTATCCACTTACCAAATATTAATCGATAAATATATGGTAAGTGGGGGGACTATCTGTATTGGTAAAAAATAGTTTCACACGTAAGCCAACTCTTGACAACTCAGCTAGTTATGTGGACACAGGAGAACGCGACAGATGGATGTGATTCTTTGAAGAGGTACGGAACAAAGAGTCACGATCCAATAAAACCTCGAGCTCATCAGCCACGGGAAACTCGATCTAATCGAGACAAGGAAGGGACACGGTCAGAGTGAATCTAGACAGAATTACAGATAGATTCAGGAATCTCCAATAAAAATCCCAGACATTGTGTAACCTTCACATAACAGTTACATTTGCCCTTGGTAACGCTTCATTAATGCAATAATTAGTCATTAATGAGAAATTATTGCAAGAACCAAACATTATATTGAGAAACCTCCTATATAAAGGAAGGAAATATAACTTGTAAGGACATCTGATTTTTGAATACAATCTACTTTGCTTTTCTATATTTGGAAATATTGTCTATTGCTCGTTTCTCTTTATTTTAGTATTATTTCCTTGATTATCAGTAACCCGTCTTCATCCTAGAAATAGCTTTGGTCAAAGGATCTAATTCTTTGGTTAAACAACTGCTGGTTTAGTAGGTGAAGAAAATCTTCCCTTCCCTGAGAAGTGGAATTTTGCACGTGAGTACATTTTTGCTCACATTCCATGATTTTTGATTTAAATATTTTATCATTATTGCATCTGTTTCTTCTTTTTTCAGCAATCATGGGAATCGTCGAGAATGTCTCCGGTTTCAGAGATTGGGTAGAAAAGCTTTTGTTAATCGCTCCGTTAGAAGAACGTTCATGGAAGTACTTCTCTAAGAGGGTTGGTTGGAGAGTTAAGACTCATGGTAAGTGAAGTTTTTGTTTGTACATGTTTATTCCTTTGAGCATTATTTAACCCTTTCTTTTTGGCAAGGTTTCCTGCTCGTGGAGTTTCTGAATCCGTGTCTGTTCCCAAGTTATCTCTGGCTTAGGCCCAGGAGATCATTTCAGTATCTTCTTCATCAAAGATAAAAGCAGGTGGGTCAATGACCTCGGGAGAAGAGGAGGAAGAGGAGGGTACTTTGGTCCATAGGTCACGCAGAAGGAAGGTGGTCTCAAACGACGAGTCTACACCTGTCATTGTGCCTTCCGTGCCTGAAGTTGGACTTTCTACCTTCGAGGATGCTACTCCCTCTCCCGTGCGTGAATCTATTGGCCAATTATTCTGTGAAGGCTTTGGTTCTGTTGCTGATGAAGTTCCCTTGGCCGTTTTCTCTCCTTCTCTTAGAGAACTCCCTTCAACTGTTCCAGTTATTTCTCCTTCTCCCGTGGCTATCCCTGCTTCTGTCGTTGCTCCCTCTCCCGTGGCTTTTTCGGCCCCTCAGACTTTCTCGCCCGTGGCTCCTACATCTCTACCTGCTTTCGCACCTTCTGTTACAGAAGTAGGGTCTTCCAGCGGAGAGATGAGGAAAGTGATGATAGAAGTTCCAGCAGAGGGTAGTCTCTTTAAAAAGTCTGGCCACCCTGATATATGGTTGAAACCGTTGATAGGCTCGACAGAGAGAGCTAAGTTGGACAGCCACATTTCCCTTACATGGGCTAATGAAATCGTGCATACTTCTTTAAAGGTAAAATGCATTTTCTTGTGTTCATTCTTGTACATGTATTTACCATATCTAATTGGATTTCTTTTGCAGATCAATCTTATTGGCACGGATGTTATGAAAAGGATTTCTCATACGGAGCAGAAAGTAAAGGAGTGGCATGCTGAAGTAGGTAACTAGAAGGAACAATATGAAAGCTTAAGGCTCAACATGGAGGCTGTAGAAGAAGAAAAATGTACCTTGGAGCAACAGGTGAGGGTCATGACGGTAGAGTTGGCTGTGGAGAAGGCATCCTCTGATCATGTAGACAAGGATAAGAGCATCCTTGCGTCCTCATTCACGGAACAACTATCTCGTGCCTCTGAAGAGGTCAGGAGTTTGAAGGCCTTACTAGACCAAAAGGAGGAGTATTCGGGCGATCTAGTACAATCTCTTACTCAGATCCAGGAGGATCTCCGCAACTCTTTGGAGAAAGTTCAATTCCTAGAAAGGTCTTTCGCTCCTTTAGGGGCTTCTAATGATGCTACTGTGACTAAGAGGGATGAACTAAGAGCTGAAGTTATGCTATGGGAGAAGGATTATGAAGCTCTTGAAGACAGGGAAGCTGTCGATGTTAGTTGGGTGTATATGGACTCTCACCTCGACACATCGACTGAAATTAGCCGAGAGAATTTTGACCTTAATGCTGAAATTGCAAAAATCAAGGAGTCCATTGAGAAGGCTCAATAAGGTCAGAATCTCTCTTCACCTGAAGGTGAGGCTCTTGCTGCTCAAGTATCTTCGTCCCAAGCCGCTCCTGCTCCTTCTGCTAGTGAAGTCAACCCCCTCTTGATGAAGTTTAAGAAGGTGGTTCCTCCCTTTTTTTTTCTTTGTTTCAATTGGTGGTTACCCCCAGTCCCATCGGGGGTAAATTTGGGATCTCTTTAAATTCCCCAAATGACAACTTAAGGGCACCTCAATGTATGAAAAACTCTATACGACTAAGTATAAGTTAATACTTAGTTTTTACTTAGCCGTTTAATATATTAATGCAAGTATGACTTTTGTTTTCCGTTGAGTTTTTGTTTCACTCTTTAAGTCTTTTGCATGCTTTTTTTTTTGAGGTTTTAGTTTTACCTCTGAGTTTTGCATATAGAATGCTTTAAATTACTCGTACCTTTTCGTAATAGTCACGTGGTCATATTAAATGTGTGCCTTTTTGTAGTAGGCATAATTTATGAAAGAGGGCCCTTTTTTGATCGACACTTAATGAAGAAAACGTCTCAACTTCATAAAGGTGTAATAATGCAATAGAGTGATAGGAATTTTTCACATGTTTAAGATTGTTTCTGAGGAAAGTTTTTTTTTGTTCGAACTTTCACAACATTTTATGTATGTTTGATTATCGTCTAAAACTCATGTTGCAACTGTTTTCTTTTAACAGATTTGATATACACTTGTATATTTCGTAACTGTTTTTCGTATGTAACAGTTTTTTAGAGTTAATACAAGAGAGCAACTATTTTTCGTTTGTAACAGTTTTTATTCAAGTTGGGGTTTTCACCCGTAACTGTTTTTGTTTTATAACAGTTTTCAATAAGCATGAGGGAAATGCTCTTACATCTGTAACTGTTTTATTTGATAACAGTTATATGGTACAAAGATTTTGTAAATATTTTCAGTTACAACAGTCTGACCTTTTGAATAAGTACAAAGATGTGCATTTCTTCCTCGCAGCTAACATTTTGCCTTTTATCCTGAACATATTAGAAGGTTTTTTGGATTAGGCTTTGTGTTTGAGTCTTTGGCTCTTTCGATTCGATTTTTCTCGTATCACTTGACTTGTTGGGTAGATGGATCTTCAGGCTTCGAGCTTTGACTTTTTTGATAGTCTTTTTTTGCTTCGTCTTTGCCTTCCATACTGTATTGTCTCTGTCACACCTCCTTTTTTATACGCCCCAAAGGGGGTATGGGAGTTTTTCCAATTAAA
>ML355980.1:0-21705 GCA_005239505.1 Nicotiana paniculata | reverse complement strand
GTGCATTCTCACATGGTATCAGAGCAATCGTGAGAGATTTATCGCTGTGCATAAATTCCAGCATTTCCGGGAAGAGAAATCAGTCACCGGAAAACTTTTTCCGACAACTTTTTCAAGGTTGTCTATCTATGTCAGTCTTGTGCAAAATCCAACACTACCACAAGAGTCACCACTGCCCGGCAACCAAACCCCAGTAAAAATCTCCGGCAGTAACTTGCTCACGCTCCCCCACGCGCCACCAGAACCTCACGCGTCGGCGCGTACAACCACTTCCGTCCATTTTTTGATAGAACAGTTGGGTCGCCTACTAATTCTGACCCTACTCATACTTTTTTCGTTTGATTCTGACAACTTTGAGTTTTTCCGGCGACTACACTGTTTGTTTTCCGGCGGCTATAGTAATTTTTCGGCAAAACAGTGTCTCCTTCGTTTGTTTCAGGGAGTTTTCAATTGGTTCCAACGATGTCTTTGGGAGTTGATGCTTTCGGGTCTAAAAACTCGGGCGCTGGAAGTTCCGGTGTAATGATTACCTCAGAACCTTTAATGGGAAGTTCAAACTACTTAGCTTGGGCTTCGTCTATCGAGTTGTGGTGTAAAGGTCAAGGTGTTCAAGATCATCTAATCGAGAAGTCTAGGCGAAGGAGATGAAAAGGACAAAACACTTTGGGAGAAAATCGATGCTCAATTATGCAGTATTCTGTGGCGATCTATTGATTCCAAGTTGATGCCCTTGTTTCGTCCATTCCAGACATGTTATTTGGTTTGGGAAAAGGCTCACACTTTATACACTAATGACATATCTTGTTTCTATGATGTGATATCATGGATGACAAATTTAAAGAAACATGAATTAGATATGTCTACTTACTTGGGAAAAGTACAGGCAGTCATGGAGAAATTTGAGAAGTTGATGCCAGTTTTTGCTAGTGTTGAAAAGCAACAAGATCAGCGACAAAAGATGTTTCTAGTTCTTACTCTTGCTGGACTTCCTAATGATCTTGACTCAGTACGCGATCAGATTTTGTCTAGTCCGACTATCCCCACATTTGATGACTTATTCTCTCAATTACTTCGCCTTGTTGCAGAACCAAGTCACCCAGTGTGCTCATCACATACACTTGACTCATCTGTTCTCGCATCCCAGTCAGTGGACAATCGGGCATCTCCAACTATGGAGAATAGACGAGGAGGAGGTCATTTTGGAAGATCTAGACCCAAGTGCTCTTATTGTCATAAACTTGGACACACTCGTGACGTGTGCTATTCTTTGCATGGTCGTCCACCCAAAAATGCTTATGTTTCTCAGACCGAGACTATTGGTAACCAAGGATTTTCTTTATCTCAAGGGGAGTATAATGAGTTCCTTCAGTATCGAGCAAGTAAGCAGACATCTCCAAAAGTAGCTTATGTTGTTCAGACTGATACTTCTGTTGCTGGTAATTCTTTTGCTTGTGTTTCCCAGTCTAGTACTCTTGGATAATGGGTTTTGGCCTCAGCCGTTTCTAATCATATCTCTGGTAATAAATCATTTTTGTCAAATATTGTGTATTCACAGTCTTTTCCCACTGTTACTTTAGCCAATGGGTTTCAAACTAAAGCAAAAGGAGTTGGACATGTGAATCCCCTACCCTCTGTCACTCTAGATTCCGTTCTTTATGTCCCTGGTTGTCCTTTTAATCTTGCATCTGTTAGTCGTTTGACTCGTGCCCTCTATTGTGGTATATATGTTATTGATGATTCTTTTATTATGCAGTACTGCAGTGCGGGACAGACGATTGGAACAGGACTTGAATCAGAAGACCTTTACTACCTTAACTCACTCAATTTCTCCAAGACATGTCTAGTTACAGATCCTCCAGACCTAATTCACAAGCATTTAGGACATCCAAGATTCAGAAGATGGTGCCTAGTTTGTCTAATTTATCTACATTAGATTGTGAGTCGTGTCAGCTCGGGAAACATACTCGAGCCTCCTTTCCTCGTAGTATTGAGAGTCATGCAGAGTCTGCTTTTTCTTTAGTTCATTCTGATATATGGGGTCCTAGTAAAGTCATTTCAACCTTGGGATTTCGTTATTTTGTTAGTTTCATTTATTATCATTCAAGATTTTCTTGGATTTTCTTAATGAAAGATCGTTCTGAGTTGTTTTCTATATTCCAGAATCTTTGTGCTGAAATCAAAAATCAATTTGGTGTTTCTATTCGCACTTTTCACAATGATAATGCCTTAGAATATTTATCCTCTCAATTTCAGCAGTTTATGACTTCTCAAGGAATTATTCATCGGGCCTCTTGTCCTTATACCCCTCAGCAAAATGGGGTTGCAGAGAGAAAGAATAGGCACATAATTAAGACTTCTCGCACACTTCTCATTGAATCTCATGTTCCGCTGCATTTTTTGGTCGATGCAGTTCTCACAGCTTGTTATTTGGTTAATCGGATGCCTTCATCTCCCATCCAGAATAAGATCATGTATTCAGTATTATTTCCTCGGTCACCCTTATACTCTTTTCCCCCTCGTGTTTTTGGGAGCACTTGTTTCGTTCATAACTTAGCCCCTGGGAAATAAGTTAGCTCCTCGTGCTCTCAGTGTGTCTTCCTTGGTTATTCTCATGTTCAGAATGGATATCGTTATTACTCATCCGATCTTCGTAAGTACCTTATGTCATCAAGACGTCACATTTTTTGAGTCTAAACCTTTCTTTACCTCTTCTGACCACCTTGATATATCTGAGGTCTTACCTATACCGACCTTTAAGGAGTTTTCTACAGCTCCCCCTTCACCTTCCACCATAGAAGTCTTACCTATTCCAACTGTTGGGGAGTCTAGTGTGGCTCTTCCTAGATCCCCAGCCATAGGAACACCACTCTTGACTTATCATCGTCGTCCGCACCCAGCATCTGGCCCAGCTGATTCACGTCCTGCACCTGACCCTGCTCTTACTGCGGACTTGTCTCTTCCTAGTACACCGATTGCACTTCGGAAAGGTATACGAACCAACTTAATCCTAATCCCCATTATGTCAGTTTAAGTTAGCATTGTCTGCCATCACCCTATTATGCTTTTATATCTTCTTTGTCCTCTATTTCCATCCCTAAGTCTATAGGTGAAGCATTGTCTCATCCAGGATGGCAACAGGCTATGACTGACGAGATATGTGCTTTACATATGAGTGGTACTTGGGAGCTCATTCCTCTTCCTTCAGGTAAATCTACTGTTAGTTGTCGCTGGTTGTATGCAGTTAAGGTTGGTCCGGATGGCAAGACTGATCGACTTAAGGCATGTCTTGTTGCCAAGGGATATACTCAGATATTTGGGCTCGATTACAGTGATACCTTCTCTCCCGTGTCTAAGGTAGCATCAGTCCGCCTTTTTCTATCCATGGTTGTTGTTCACCATTGGCCTCTCTATCAACTGGACATTAAGAATGCTTTTTTACACGGTGACCTTGAGGATGAAGTTTATATGGAGAAACCACCTGGGTTTGTTGCTCAGGGGGAGTATCGTAGCCTTGTATGTCGCTTGCGCTGGTCACTTTATGGTCTAAAGCAGTCTCCTCGATCCTGGTTTGGTAAGTTCAACACAGTTATCCAGGAGTTTCGCATGACTCGGAGTGAAGCTGATCACTCTGTATTTTATCGACATTCTGCTTCGAGTATCTGTATTTATCTGGTGGTCTATGTTGATGATATTTTTATTACCGGCAATGCTCATGATGGTATTAAGAAACATCTCTCTCAACACTTTCAGACTACGGATCTGGGCAAACTAAAGTATTTTCTGGGTATTGAGGTCGCTCAGTCTAGCTTAGGTATTGTGATATCACAATGGAAGTATGCCTTAGACATTCTTGAGGAGACTGGAATGACAGGTTGTAGACCGATTGACACTCCGATGGATCCGAATTCTAAACTTCTGTCAGGAAAGGGGGAGCCGCTTAGCGATCCTGCAAGATATAGGCGGTTGGTTGGTAAATTAAATTATCTCACAGTGACTAGACCTGACATTTCCTTTCCTGTGAGTGTCGTAAGTCAGTTTATGGATTCTCCATGTGATAGTCATTGGGATGCAGTTGTCCGCATTCTTCGGTATATAAAATTAGCTCCAGGCAAAGGGTTATTGTTTAAGTATCGAGACCATGAGCATATCGTTGGATACTCAGATGCTGATTGGGCAGGATCACCTTCTGACAGACGTTCTACGTCTGGATATTGTGTTTTCGTAGGAGGCAATTTGGTGTCTTGGAAAAGCAAGAAACAAAATTTAGTTGCTCAATCTAGTGCAGAAGCAGAATATCGAGCAATGGCTATGGTAACATGTGAGCTAATTTGGATCAAACGTTTGCTCAAGGAGTTGAAATTTGGTGAAATCAGCCAGATGGAACTTGTGTACGATAATCAAGCTGCCCTTCATATTGAATCAATCTGGTGCTCCATGAGAGGACTAAACACATTGAGATTGATTGTCACTTCATCAGAGAAAATATACTCTTAGGATATATTGCTACAAAATTTGTGAAGTCGAATGATCAGCTTGCTGATATTTTCACCAAGTCCCTCACTAGTCCTCGTATTATTTATATATGTAACAAGCTCGATACATATAATTTATATGCACCATCTTAAGGGGGAGTGTTAGTTTAGTAGTTAAATAGTAGTAAGTAACCCTAATCTCATATGTATTAGGAGTAGGACATGTATTATATATATAGGGCATATTGTATCATTGTTAAGTAATGTGAATAATATATTTTCTCGTGCATTCTCACAGGACTGATGTTAGCCGTTGAGTTGGACCGTTGAGGTCGTCTTCGTCTGTTCTCACCTCAGCAAAGTACGCGTTATGAATTTCTTCTAGGTGGTAAGAGGGTATTTCATGAGTCTGCTTAAAAACTTTCTGGTCCCCCTCGACCCGTTCCTGTTTAACCCATTTTGGAAAGCTGCTACTGCCATCCCTTCTGATGCGTTTGGCAGACTCATTCTTACTCTGTTGAACTGAGCGAGGAAGTCCCTAAGTCCCCCGCCAAGCGATTGTCTGACGGCGAATACGTCATTCACCTTGGCATCTGCTTTCTTGGACCCGGCATGACCGGTGACAAACTTGTCAGCTATTTCCTTGAACGTGCTGGTAATCGTGAGTACCATGTTAAGGCTCCTCATGTTAGGGTTTCGCCGAACTTCTTCAGCAGCATTGATGGTGCCTACTCTTTCGAGAGGTCGTTGCTTTTTACCGTCGTGACGTAATGAATGATATGGTCTTCGGGGTCTGTTGTGTCGTCATATATATTCAAGTATGTTGGCATTTTGAAGGTTTTGTGTGTGGCATTTTGAAGGTTTTGGGCATGGCATGTGGGGCTGCCTCTTCACTGTACGGTTGTTCAACGAACCGGCCGACGTCCCATTTTGATAGAAGTTTCAGGGCTACCGGTATCTTATCAACCCTTTCTTGGCGCTCCCTCATTTGGGTGCAGAGCGCTTTATTCTCGTTCTCTATTTCTTCCATTTTCTTCAGAATGGCGAGCGCGTCATTACCTGCATCATCAAAGGTGTGAGTGTTACTTGTTGGATTGAGGGCTACCGTCTGAGAGGTAGAGAGCAGATGCAGCAGGACAAGAGGGCTCGATTATCTGGAGAGCTTAGAGGTGCCCCGGTTAGGGGCAGAGGTCAGTTTGGGAGGGGTCAGCCCAGCATGCCCCCATATTCAGCACCACCATCTCCTCGAGGTGCTCCAGCGTTCCCCTATTTCAGCTTCATACCAGAGAGTTCTTACCGCCTGCCAACTATCCAGGGTTCTTCCAGTGGGTATTCAAGTCCCCGGGGTTCTTCTGGTTCCTACCTCACTGCTATTACCGGAGAGTTCATACTGTCCACCAGCTATTCAGGCTTCTTCCAATGGGTCTACAGTCCATCAGGGTCATACATCGGGGCAGCAGGTCACCGCACCGAGGGGTTGTTTCGAGTGTGGAGACCTTAGTCACATGAGGAGATACTGCCCCAAACTTCGGGGCAATGCAGTGCAGCAGGGTCAGCAGCCTATGATTACAGCACCGGCTGCCCAGCCGCCCAGAGGCGGAGGACAGACTGGTAGGGGTCATCCTAGAGGTGTAGGCCAGGCGGGGAGAAGTCAACCAGCTACTGCTCAGTCTGGTGAAGGCCATCACAGGTATTATTTCCATCTGTGGTAGGGATGCTTCAGTGCTATTTGATCCGGAGTCTACCTATTCATATGTATCATCTCTATTTGCTCATTTTCTGGATATTTCTCGTGAGTCCTTGGGTACTCCTGTCCATGTGTCCACTCTTGTGGGCGATTCTGTAGTTGTGGATCGGATCTACCGATCCTGTGTGGTCACATTCTATGGTTTTGAGACTAGAGAAGATCTCGTGTTGCTTGATATGACTGAATTTGAGGTCATAGTGGGCATGGAATGGTTATCCCCATATCACTCCATCCTAGATTGACATGCCAATACTGTTACTTTAGTGATGCCACAGTTGCCGAGGTTGGAGTGGAAGGGTTTAGAGTGGAAGGGTTCCTCGGTCAGTACATCTAGTCGGGTTATTTCTTTTCTGAAGGCTCGACATATGGTCGAGAAAGGTTGTTGGCTTATATAGCTTATGTTCGAGACACCACCGCAGAGTCTCCGACGATTGATTCAGTTCCAGCAGTCCGGTATTTCACCAATGTCTTCCGTTCTGATCTTCCAGGCATACCATCGGATCGTGATATTGATATCTATATTGATTTGGCTCCAGGCACCCAGCCTATATCTATCCCACCGTACCGTATGGCTCCGAGAGAGTTGAAGGAGTTGAAGGAGCAGCTTGAGGAGTTGTTAGCAAAGGGGTTTGTGAGACCGAGTGTGTCACCTTGGGGTGCACCAGTACTGTTTGTGAAGAATACGGATGGGACTATGCGGATGTGCATTGATTACCGCCAGTTGAACAAGGCTACCATCAAGAACAAGTACCCCTTGCCGCGCATTGATGATTTGTTCGACCAGTTGCAGGGTGATAGGGTGTTCTCTAAGATCGAATTGAGATCAGGGTATCATTAGCTGAAGATTCGGGACTCGGATGTCCCGAAGACTATTTTTCGTACTAGATATGGCCATTATGAGTTTCTGGTGATGTCCTTTGGCTTGACTAATGCCCCAGTGGCGTTTATGGACTTGATGAATAGGTGTTCAGGCCTTATATTGATTCCTTTGTTATTGTCTTCATTGATGACATCTTGATATACTCACGTAGCCTAGGCGAGCACGAGCAGCATTTGAGAGTAGTGCTTCTGACTTTGCGAGAGCAGAAGCTATATGCTAAGTTCTCCAAGTGTGAGTTTTGGCTAGAGTCAGTAGCATTCTTGGGGCATATTATATCAGGAGAGGGTATTAAGGTGGATCCCAATAAGATTGAGGCGTTTCAGAGTTGGACGCGTCTTACTTCAGTGACTGAGATCAGGAGTTTTCTGGGGTTAGCAGGTTATTATCGCCGATTTATGCAGGGTTTTTCATCCATTGCATCACCATTGACTATATTGACACAGAAGGGTGCTCATTTCCCTTGGTACGATGATTGTGAGGCGAGCTTTCAGAAGCTCAAGACAGCCTTGACTAGAGCACAAGTTCTAGTGTTGCCTTCCGGTTCAGGTATGTATACGGTATACTGTGACGCTTCACACGTTGGCTTGGGATGTGTATTGATGCAGTAGGGGCGAGTTATTGCATATGTTTCACGTTAGCTAAAGATTCATCAGAAGAATTACCATATGCACGACCTAAAGTTAGCAGCGATTGTTCATGCTCTTAAGATATGGAGGCATTATCTGTATGGGGTGTCATGTGAGGTTTATACTGATCATCGCAGCTTATAGCATTTGCTCAAGCAAAGGGATCTCAATTTGAGGCAACGCAAATGGCTTGAGTTACTGACGGATTATGATATCACCACTCTTTATCATCCGGGCAAGGCAAATGTGGTCGCAGACACCTTAAGCAGAAAGGCAGAGAGCATGGGTAGCTTGGCATACATCCTAACGGAGGAGAGGCCACTAGCTTTGGACGTTCGATCCTTGGATAACAGAATTGTGAGGTTGGACATTTCAGAGCCCAGCCGAGTCCTTGCATGTGTTGTTGATCAGTCTTCATTATTGGGGAAGATCAAGGCTCGGCAGTTCGATGATCCGCATTTGGCAGTTCTCAGAGAGTCGGTGCTACAGGGTAGTGCCAAGGAGGTTTCTATTGGTGAGGATGGTGTTCTGCGACTCCAGGGTCACCTATGTGTTCCTTATGTCGATGGCTTGAGGGAGAGGATTCTAGAGGAGGCACACAGTTCACGGTATTCCATTCATCCAGGTTTTTACGAATATGTATCGTGACCTGAGGCAGCATTACTAGTGGCGGCAAATGAAGAAGGACATAGTTGAGTACGTGGCTAGATGTTTGAATTGCCAGCAGGTTAAGTATGAGCACCAGAGGCCAGTCGGCCTACTTTAGTAGATGCCTATACCTTAGTGGAAGTGGGAGCGCATTACTATGGACTTTGTAGTTGGATTGCCGAGGACATTGCGAAAGTTTGATGCAGTTTGGGTCATTGTCGACAGGTTGACCAAGTCGGAACACTTTATTCCGGTTGTGACTACTTATACTTCAGAGAGGTTGGCTCAGATCTATATTCGGGAGATAGTTTGGTTGCATGGTATTCTTGTTTCCATCATATCATATAGAGGCCCTCAGTTCACTTCCCCTTTCTGGAGAGTCGTACAGAGTGAGTTGGGGCCCCGTGTAGAGCTTAGCACAACATTTCACCCCCAGACCGACAGGAAGTCGGAACAGACAGTTCAGATTCTAGAGGACATTCTCAGGGCATGTGTGATTGACTTTGGAGGGTAGTGGGATCAGTTCTTGCCTTTGTCCGAGTTTTCTTACAACAACAGTTATCAGTCCAACATCGAGATGGCTCCATTTGAGGCTTTATATGGTCGACGATGCCGTTCTCCTATCGGGTGGTTTGAGCCTGGTGAGGCTAAGTTGTATGGTACAGATTTGATGAAAGATGCCTTGGAAAAGGTAAAGTTGATTCAGGAAAGACTTTGCACAGCACAGTCCAGACAGAAGAGTTACACGGATCAGAAGGCGCGTGATGTATCATTCATGGTCAGCGAGAAGGTTCTCTTGAAAATCTCACCGATGAAGGGTATTATGAGATTCGGAAAGAAGGGAAAGTTGAGCCCCAGGTTTATAGGCCCATTTGAGGTGTTGAGGCGAATTGAGGAGCTTGCCTATGAGCTTGCTTTACCCCCCAGCTTATCGGGAGTTCATCCAGTTTTTCACGTATCTATGCTTCGGAGGTATCACGCCGAATTTTCTCATGTGTTAGTCTTCAATACTATTCAGCTGGATGAGAGCTTGGGTTATGAGGAGGAGCCAGTTGCCATCATTGATAGACAATATCGTCAGTTGAGATCCAAAAGGATTTATGTAGTAAAGTTCCAGTAGAGGGGCCAACCAGTCGAGGAGGCAACCTGGGAGTCCGATGAGGACATACGGAGCAGATATCCACATTTGTTTAGCATTTCAGGTATGAATCTAAACCCGTTCGAGTACGAACAATTGTTTAAGAGGTGGATAATGTAACGACCTGACTGGTCGTTTTGCTTTCTAGAACCCCATTCCCCTAAATAAGACTTCGTGTACTTGTTTTTACTGATTTATGACTTGCGGGGATGGTTGGTTTGGGATTTGGAAAAGTTTGGGTTGAAATCGGAACACTTGGTTCGTTAAGGTTGGCGTAAAAGGCCAAGTTTAACTTCGGTCAACGTTTTGAGTAAACGACCTTGGAATCAGGATTTGAAGGTTCCAACAGGTTCGTGTGATGATTTCGGACTTGGGCGTATGTCCGGATCGGGTTTTGGATGACCCGTGAGCATTTTGGCGCCTAATAGTGAAAGTTGATTCCTTAGGGATTTTGAAGTTCTTTAAATTTGGTTTGGAGCGGGTTTTTGTGTTATCGAGGTCCAAATGGAATTCCGATATCGGGAATAGTTTTGTATTGTCATTTAAGACTTGTACGCAAAATTTGGTGTTAATCCGAATAGTATAAGTGTGTTTCATTACATTGGAGGTAGAATGAAGAACTTGAAGTTCATAAGTTTGATTCAATTGGTTTTAAGGGGTGATTCTTAGGCTTAGCGTTGTTTCGGGCGTTCCGAGGGTTCGAGAGAGTCCATTTTATGATTTCAAACTTGGAGGTATGTTAAGGCGGGGCCTCGGGGGCCCCGAGCGTCAATTAGACGAGGCTCGAGTCAAGTTAAAAAATGTTGGAAAGAGCTAAAGCTCCAGGCATCTGTCATAACCGCACCTACGGTTGGCTAGCCGCAGAAGAGGACAATCCCTCGCAGGTGCGGCTCCTCTTCCGCAGAAGCGGCCCCCAGACCCCAGATGCGGCCCCAGCTAACCCGGCCAAATTTCGCAGATACAGACCTTCCCTCGCATAATCGAGACCGCAGATGCGGAAATCGCTGAAGGCGGTGCCTTCATTTAATACGGGAAATGTGTCATTTTTGACACATTTCATTCATTTCTTAGCAGATTTGGGAGCTTCCAAAGAGGGAATTTCAACCTAGCATTGTGAGATAAGTTATTTCTTCTTAATGTGAGTTAAATACATAGTTTAGGGGTAGATTACACCATGTAAATTAGTGAAAATTATGGGTTTAGAGTGAAAACCTAGGGTTTTGATAAAAACAAGATTTAACCACATAATTCGTTATGGAGTGAAGTAAAAATCATATATCTTGATCCTTAGCTTATGCGTAACAATTTCCCTCGAAAATTTTCGGAATTCGGGCACATGGGCCCGGGGATGAATTTTAGGAAACTTGTATTTAGGGTTGAAAAATTACTTTAATAGTTAGAATATGAACTATTGGGTTTGTATTGACTAGTTCTTACCTCATTTGAATAGTTTTGGATTGTTCGGCTTCGAATTGAGGGATTGAGCGTGTTCTTGAAATTGGAAGTAAGCTTTGGAGCAAGGTGAGTCTCCCTTCTGACCTCGTGGGAGGGAAATAACTCCCTAGTGAATTAAATAAATGTATGTGACTATCTGTGGGGGCTACGTACGTACATGGTGATGAGAGTCCATGCGTAGCTACTATTATGCTAATTGTCCGGGTAGTTTAGGACGATCGGACCGATCGCCTCGGTAGAAATAGATGCATCTATGGTTCGCACCATTTGACCCTCTGGCAGTGCACAGTTTATTATTATATCGTACCGGGCCGTACGACTTCGGCATGATGTGTGCATGTTATTTATGTGGAACTTTTCCGTGGTATACTCTGCTTAAATGCTTGAAATACTTATTACATGACATGACTGAAATTGATATACTGTTAAGAAGTAGTATCCTATTTCTCCTTGTTTTGGGACTTTCATCATATTCATGTTATTTATGCTTAGCGTAACACCTAAATATTATTGACATTGGCCTTAGTAAGTGTCAAGTCAACCCCTCGTCACTACGTCTTCGAGGTTAGACTGGATACTTGTTGGGTACATGTTGTTTATGTACTCACACTACGCTTCTGTACTTAACTGTATAGGATCTGAGGCAGGTGCATCTAGTTACCCGTCCGACGTGCGTTCCTGATTCCTGATCGAGATCTCACGGTGAGCTGCCCCTTCTGAGCCGTTCAGCAGCGTACCGGAGTTCTCTTTTTCTGTTGTTGTTATGTACAGTCTATTATGTTCCAGGCAGTAGGATAGTGGTATTTTTTTGTACATTCTACTAGTTGTCCTAGCACTTTGCAGACTATTATTTTGGGTTGTATCTCTATTTCTATGAACTTGTTAATTATCGGCTGTTTTAAATTTAAGATTTAGTAAATGACGGGATTGGTTGGTAAAATAAATGAGAACCCACTAGTTGATTAGGGTTGGCTTGCCTAACAACGGTGTTGGGCGTCATCACGGCCTACGATGAAATTTGGGTCGTGACACTCATATTCGACTTCGCACGAATTAACTCACATTCGACATCGCTCGAATTAACCTACATTCGACTTTGCTCGAATCAACTCACATTCGACATCGCTCAAATTAACTCATATTCGACCTCGCTCGAATTAACTCATATTCGTCCTTGCTCGAATTAATTTACATTCAATCTCGCTCGAATTAATTTACATTCGACCTTGTTCGAATAAATAAAGGAAATATACATCCGATCTTGCTCGAATTATTTTCCAAGTCCACATTGGACCTCGAATCGATCTACATTCGAATCAATCTACATTTGACTTCATCCAAATCAACTTTACATTCAATTGGCTGAAAGTTAGGGACTTTCTCACAAAAGAAGACACCAACGGAAAAGGAAAAAGAAATGAAGAGCCGAAAATACAGAGCAAAAGACAATTATTCAATTTAAATCGTTCCATTCCAATACATTTTACNATCACCAACATCACCGGCATACTCATCGTCGTACCAAGGGTCGGAGGCAAGCCCATCCAAGACATCTTCACCATCGTCCCTGCCGGGCGTATCGGGGTCGTAACCGCAAGCGTCACGAGCTGCACGTGCCATGACACGAACATCCTCAAATTCCACCTCATAAACCTTTCCAACCGTCTTCAAAGACCTGCATATGACAAGTTGAGCCGCAGCGTGAACCCACATCTCATACAACTTCCGTGACACACTAGGATCGGCAAAAGTACGAGAAGTAGACGGTTGGGCCTGTTGTTGCTCCTTCTCGGCCCTTAGGACGGCAACTTGCTCATTGTTATCAACCATTTTAAACTGGTTAAAGTAGAGTAAGGCAAATACGAGTTTGATTAAAGTTAAGGAGTCACCACCTAATTATTTCTAAGGTGACTTAGGAAACCTAAATTGATTAAAGTAATTTAAAGTATAACTATTTTAATGGTCTACTTAACCTAAAGATTCTAGGTAAGAGTTCAATTAATCTAAAGGGAAAATTTTTATGGCACCCTTTAAGATTCATTTTAACTGGTTAACCAACGGAACTTAAATTAGTTAATTAAGGATAAGGCTAAATATAGGCAATAAAAGAATTAGGAAATAATGAAATACTCAATTTTAGTAAGCACACTGGTACTTGTTACTATTTAAAGTGATCAAGTCAAAAGACACTCAATGAATTAGTTCCATAAGTCTAAAGAAAAATAGAAATCGAAAGCATGTCAAGCGGGCGAAATCTGTCTCGTATTGTTTAAAGAAACTAGTTTTTGACTAGAAGTAATTTGAAATCCAAAAATATTAAAAATCAACCGAACAAAGAAAAAGTGAATTTCAAATAGCTTCGTAGATGACTTGGAAAATAAATATGCATTGATTAGTACTTTTATAAAAAGAATTAAGCGTAAGGTAAAGTAGAAATATTTTCCATGTGAAATGTTAAAGGACTTCTTAACTAGAAAGAGACATTGACAACTAGAAATATTTTGACACTAAAGTTTGATTTCACTTGGCTTAAATATTAAGATGATCACAAATTTGGAACTATTAAATAAATCCTATAGGCATGCTCTCCAAATTAATAGATCGATTCGAGGTCCAATGTGGACTTAGAAAATAATTCGAGCAAGATCGGATGTACATTTCCTTTATTTATAATAATAACAGTATTCGAGCGGGACACAGTTTGTGTGATGTAGGCCGCTGAAAGGTAGACTTGAGGGGGATATAGGCGGTGGAAAAAACTCTCCCCAAATTGACACCGATAGGATGTATTTATAGGGATAATTTTAGGGCTACGGAACCATTGAGCGGGAATTGAACTAATCGTTTGAATTTTGAACAAAACACATTTGAACATAGGATTAAATCTTTGATGCAGAGACCAAATCTGCCCTCTCTGAAAAGTAATCTTGGCTTTTTGTTATGAGCCTTGTTTGACCACGTTTGGTGTCTGGAGATTCACTAAAATGGAGTGATATTTTTGTAGTCTAAGGGTGAAGATTTTTGGAGTTTTATCAAAAATGGAAAAAAGAATAAAGTTTCTGCCATGAGAGAGGACAAAAGAGGCGTGGGGGAACAAGATAAACTAAACCTAGTTGTTAATCAAGCAGGCTATTTCGGGTTGGGTTTCGTTCATCTGGGCCGATTTGTGGTGAGCAGGTTCTTTTGTGCTGAATTATGAAAGAGTTATTTTGAACTTTTTACCAAATTGGCTGAATAGGGATCAAATAAATGAGCTTAAAGTGTTGGACCCTTTTTCCTTTCTTCTTTGATCTTTTCTTTGGGCTTCTAGCTTGAATTAAGTTAAGCTCTTTATTTTATAATAATAATAATAATAAAATAATAAAAATAATAACAATTGTATTAACGAAAAAAAGTACTAACAAATAAAGTATATGATGAATTAATAACTTAGAAGCTCAAGAAAATTAATTGGAAGAAAGGAAGGACAAAATTGGATGTCAACGCTTATTCAGCTCGCACAACTCCGCCTCCAAACCCTCAATCCGCTCTTCTAACCTTGCCTCCTTGAGCGCCGAAGTCTCCGCTTCACTAGCTCGCACAGACCTATAAATGCGGAGGGTACCCCCTAGGGCTGCCGCCTCCGCCACGGCGGCCATTCTGGCTTTCTCAGCTCGGCTCAACTCTTCGCCCCTAGTGCTTAACTCCTCCCTCAAGTTGACGGCCCTAGCCTCGCTCTGCTCAAGCTCGACCTTTAAAGGCACCACTTGCGCCTGAAGGTCCGCATTCTCGTCCATCACGACCTTACTCACCTCGAGCTCATCCTCTTTAGTCCTCAACGTCCCCTCCAACACGCTATATCGGCCGATGGCCCTCATAATCTTCTCATATTTCTCCTTCAGCTCCTCAACTTTCTGGTTGATCTCGTCGCAAAGCGCCTGAAATTGGTCATCCTCGCCAAGTTCGTTGACCAGCGTTCGGTGCTTAGCGCGCTACTCTCTATACTTGGATTCCATCTTCTTGAAGAGGGTCGTCCTCCACTTTTCCCGTCGGTCACACTCTATCTCCAAGATGAGAGTCTAACATACAAAAGAAGACAGGTAAGCAGAAGTAAACAACATATATGAAGTGGACAAAATTAACATGAGAACTAAAATTACTCTCAAAGCCATGCATGATATACCCAATGACAGATCCGCATCTCTCAGCGTCTGCAGCGTCCTATTCTCGGCGTCCACGCACATAGGAGCAAAGGTTGGCACCGGCCGTTCCGAGTTGACCAAGAGGTTATAATCCACGGGGATAACTATGTGTCGATCAGGCCCCTCCGTCCTAATCTCCACCCTATTAAACCTCTCCTCAAAAGCATGTACCTCATCAGGGTCGATATCGGAGTCGGATCCATCGTCTTCCACGGGGACGGTTCTATCTCTCCCACCCACTGATGATGAGCCGACCTCGACTATCAGTGCAGGCTCCTCCTGTCGCACGTCCCTTAAACCTCAAACGGCCTCAACTCCATGACGGTATCAGGCGCGGGAGCAACCTCGATGTCCAGTAACGGCGCCGACTCCGCATCCAAAGCGATAGGTCCCTCCAGCTCAGCATCAGCAACACCGACCCTTCCAGTCTCCATCCTCCGCCTTTTCCTGGGTGCCGCCTCTTCCTCACCATGAGACAACTCATCAATTAGGTTGAGTAGAGGCCTCAGCGACGTAATAGCATCCCGAGTGGCGGAATCGCCCAACGACGGGCTTTGAGTCTGACCCCCTCGTACAGACTCAGCCAGTACGAATTGCATTCCAGCCGAAGCAACTGCCTGCCGAAATGCGGGCACCGGAGCCTTCGCCTTCTAGGAAGCTCGCCGACCTGACCCAAAGAAAATCACATTAAAGGACGACCACGAATGTAGATAAGCTATAAAGTGAGAATCAAACTTACTGGTCGAGGGCTTGGGCCCAAACCACTTGTTAAAGGATGCCCAATCGCGGATTTCCATAGTATTAGGTAAAAAGAGAGTCACCCAGGCTTCAATGTCGAAAACTAGGGAAGGAGGACGCCTCTCAACTGAAAACAGAAAGCCATGAGCGAGTCAAAAACAAAAAAGAGAGAAAAAAAGGAAGGATAAACAACATATGATATGTGATAGAAGACCCTTACGGTTGAAATTCCATTGCTCGGGGAACCCGGTTGGATCCGCCACTAAGTGCTCGGTTCTGACGAAGAAGTAGCTACACCAGAACCGACGGTTCGCCTTGTCATCCATCCCAGCCACCAATCCTTTAGTCCCACAGTGGCGGAGATGAATCAACGTGCCTCTGTAATATTGAGAAGAGGTGCAGCAGATAGCGGAGGGAGACCTCGCATCCGGCCAACTCTGCATACTTTGCCAGCATTAAAAAGACCTTATATAAGTATGGGGAGAGCTGCGTCGGGCAGACGTCGTAAAAGCGACAGAACTCCTCAGCTAATGGAGGTAGATGAAGAGAATAGCCCACCAAAAACAGGTAGGCGTAGAAAGAGCAATACCAGGCCGGTGGACTTGTATCACGTCGTTCCCGCCGGAATAATATCAACGCGAGGAGGGATACAAAATTTAGAATAGAGGGCAGATATTTGACTCGGCCCCATATCAGAGAGCACCTGTGCAGGAGCAGGGGTGGGTTCTTTAGGTAAGTCATTTCTGACCGACGGGTTCCGAGGAACCACCTCCTACAAGGTGGGAAAACTTTCATCTTCCGCAACCACAGGCTCACTGCCACAGGAAGGCATGGCCACGATAATGAGGTGGCATCGGAGACCAAATCAGAAGAAGAAGAAGAAGAAGAAGAAGAGTTGGTTATTTTAGCAGCAATAGGAGTACAATGGAGCCGAAAAGAAAGGGTATCGACGGGAGAAGAAATTAGAAGTTAGAGCTAAAGAAGCAAAAGGAAATCGGAAATAAGAGTCAGAGAAGAAGGAGAAGAGCAAGAAAGGAGCAAATGGAATAGGAAGTGCGAAAAGTTCCATTTGTAAATTCGCCTCCTCTATTTATAAGGTATGGTGGCGCCTAAATTAAGGCAAGGAATCGTCAATGACAATGAAATCGAAGCAACAGAGGCACATGAAATGACGCATTGATTTGGGAAGATGCGTAATGATGACGTGCGTGGCCATGACATCATCCTATGCCAGTCACGCCAACCACGTCCTTGAGGCGACACGTCACCAATTCGACCTCGACCAATTCGACTCAGTCACCACAACGGAATTTCTTTTGACCGGTTGCAAACAAAATCCGCTTATCGAGAACATCCAAGAGGACGACCTCAATAAGCAGAGGGACTAACTGTATTGGTCAAAATCAGGCTAAGCTTAATGAATACTAATGGACGAGATGTGGTCAAGGTCAAAACCGAGCACAACTCAGTGACGGGGAGTCGCAAAGAGAGAGATCAGTGTCGAGGTCGAGTAGAGAACGAGTAGCAGAAGCGGCTAAAATAAGTATTATAATTGTGAAAAGGAATATTCCTTTGATTGTACTTTTTAGGGTTCTCTAGGAATATCTCTTATAAATAGGAAGAGATAGGGAACAAAGAGGGGGATCTTCACTTTTCTGATAAGAACATATTTTAAAGGGTTGACTATCAAGAATCTACAAAAAAGCTTGTCTTGTCTGTTAATTCCATTGTTCAATATACCTTTTTTATTCATAAGATCCAAGTATTCCTTGTCTATCTTCATATTCTATTGTCACATGATATTGTCAAAAGAAGGAATCATCCAACTCATTTAACGTTTGGGTGGCAAATTCCTCCTTATTACATTTAATGTCATTATTCACATTTATTGCATGTTTTCATCGTTACATTCATTGACAATCATTGAACATTTACTTTGCATCCACCGGTAAGGGACACAGTCACATATCATCATGTTGACCCATGGCACTGCATAGTTTTGAAGTTTGACAAATGACTGACCAGTTGAACCAGGTCCATCGGAGCACACATCTTGAACTAAATAGCTGGTACATGAACCGTATGCTTAGGAGATGTTTGTGAATATGAAATATCAATGAACCAAGAGACTGTCTCCTAATGCAAAAAGGTTGCAAACTGATGAGTTGATTGAAGTCGAATTCAACAAGGAAAGTAATAAAATAAAGGAAGTTGAGTTTGGTACGAATTATGTTCAACCAGATGGAGTTGGACTAGAATTGGAAGACAAGCTCAACAACTGACTCTATAAATTCTTGATGTATTTCTGTTGGAATTCTACACGCACAAAAGCTGAAGTGAATCAAAGTCTGAAAGCAAAGTTCCCAGAGTTATTTTGCTAGCAGAATCATTGTGCGATCCAAAGGCTACAGTTCAACTAGAAGAACCAGTTCCATCTGATTGATTATTGAGTCTAGTTGATTGTAGTAGGAGTTTTAATACAGTATCTGTCAGTTTTCATAGAAGCAATTGTAATATGTACGTATTGTTCAAGTTAGAGTTAACTTGAAGTGTGTAGAAATTAGCTAGGGCTAATTACTACAAAGGGATTAGAGTTAGTCCTAGGATTACAAAAGAGTTTATTTTGTAAGTCCGTTTGGCTCAGAGTTTTAGGGAAGAGTTTGAGCAAATCCTACTGAGAAATAGGTCGTGTTTTTTTCACCTTTTGAGCCAGGTGTTTTCCACGTAAAAATTTCTGTGTTTTTACTTTACTGCTTTTTATTATTCCGCAACAGTAATAGTTGGAGCACCAAGAAGAACCATGTTTTTCTACTGAGACAACACTCGAAAATTAAGTACCACACGAAGTAACCAAAAGGCTTAAAACTTTTTGATTAAACAACACTCACACGCCGACTGTGGTAATGATTCCACCCACAAAATTTCTGTTTTTGCGTGGAAACTGTGGCAAAAACGATATATATACTCTGTTGCAAATTATATTTGTTCCCTGAAGGAAACTACTCTCTAATTTTGTACATTTAAGTTCTCTATACACGATAACAATTAAACTCAAGCTCGCAGACCCGTTTGTCCATGCAATTTTTTTTTCCTTTTTTGGTTATATATTTCATTGAATTTTTTATGATGAGTTTCAACTTAACTTTAAAAATTACTTTTTTTTCATATCTCACATTTTATTATGTTCAAACGCCTAGTGTTTCTAGATATCTTTTTTATTTAAAGGACTTAGTCTTAACATATCCCTTCCACTTTGTTGTTGTGGTGCGTCATATACTTTTAAATTCCAGTCGAATTTTACCGACATTTTGGATGAAATTTTAAATAAGAACGGTGAGAAATAATTTTTGTTTTTTTTTCATTTGTCCATTTCAACATCATGGCGTTCACCTGCAGCCCACCGTCCATAAAGAAGTCGGCTCTTTTAAAATTATTTGTTGCTGGATTTTTTAAAGGATTAGTTGCTTAAATAAAATGGGTAATAATAACATCATTAGTTGTACCGAAGTGTGACTTAATCCTAATTAATCCATAAATGCATGTATATCGTACTGTTATTAAACTTTTAATAGTTTTTAATGGATCCACCGCAAAATACCCATATTTAATGATAAGAAAATTAAGGGGGAATTCACATCTATGCCTGCTTTTTGAGTCACGTTTTAACTTATACCCGCTTTGCAAAAAAAATTGTAAGCGTACCCACTTCTCGAGTAAACTTCATGCATACGGGCCTGACGTAGCAAAGACAATCACGCAAACTTCAGCCTAGTAGACAGACCTGAAGTTGTTTGTAATTGCTGAACTTAAGCATTCTACTAGCTGAAGTTTTGTTCTCTATTTGTTGTACTTCAATATGTTTTAGTTGAAGTTTTGTCCTGGATTCAATAGTTTTGTCGTAAAGCTTTTTCAAAAACTTCAGCAGAAGATACTGAAATTATTTAGTTCATTTGTAAAAAATTTAGCACTAAATAAGCTGAAGTTTTGTCTTAGATTCATTAGTTTTGTCATAAAAAATTTTCAAAAATTTCAGCAGAAGATGCTGAAGTTATTTAGCTCATTTGTAAAAACTTCAGCACTAAATAAACTGAAGTTTTTGTCCTACAGCCGTACTAGCTGAATTTTGTTCTCTATTTGCTGAACTTCAGCATGTTTCAGCTGAAGTTTTTGCGTGTAAACTTAGTGTTGGATGAAGTTTTTGTTTGTAATTGTTGAACTTAAGCATACTAGCTGAAGTTTTGTTCTCTATTTGCTGAACTTCACCATGTTTTAGCTAAAGTTTTGTTCTCTATTTGCTGACAAACGAATTAAACACCTCATTAACAGAAATCACTGGAGAAACAGAACATCCTAATCGGCATTTGAAGAAACACAAGATAGACCATCTTTGTAAATGAAAATTTAAAATCAAAAGTGCCATAATAGTTCAACTTTCAAAGCTTAGCGTAAGAATTACATCAATAAAGCCGCAATCAGCTTGCTATTTGATATTCCATTGCTGGATCAATCTGAATTCATTTGCAAATATAATAAATACAGACAATGAATTATAAATAGATGAAGAAAACTTCTAAAACGTTGTTTCAACAAAAATGGCAGTCACTATGAGCAAATCAGCAGTAAAATATACTATAAATTACAAAAAATGAAGAGTAGAATAAAGAGTAGAAAAGAAAGGAGGAAGAAAGGAGCGCATAGGTAGCAGGAAGAAGGAGATGTCTGAAGTTGTAAAAATTCGGGTATAAGTTAAATAGTTTTAAAAATATGGGTATATGTTAAATGTGGACGGCCAAATAGAATATCCCGTGCAATTTTTACGAAAATTGATAGCAAATCTAGTCTCATAAGTCATACCTATGCTATAATTAGTGGCGGAATCAGAATTTTCATGAAAAAATCAAAATATAAAGAAATAAATAAATCAACAAATAAGTCAAAAAAATTATTATATAGTTTTTATACATTTTTTTACTTAGATATACTGTGTAAACGAAAGGGGTATTAATTAACACACAACTGGCTATAGCAGGGACCGATAAGTTTTTCCCTTTTCAAGCCTGCGAAAAAAAATTTCACATTCCCATATTCAATGGCTACGCCAAAAAATATTATATATATATATATATATATATATATATTGACATTAAAATAAATGTTACGTTTGTTTAAATGATGAAAATGATGTTATTACATTTACGCAATAATTCAATATCTTCTGAATATGCAAGATGAAGAATTAGTTAAATTATATGTACAATATTTGCAATATACATATATTTATAGTGTTAAATATAAGTATATTAAGTTGTATTTCACCTGACATCTCTTTATGAATATTTTATTTTCTATTATTTCATTCTTATTGTTTAAGTTCACATTTTAACTAATTTACTTTTTAGTATTATATTATAGCCGATTTTGCTCTATCTTTTGGTTTCTTTCATCGCTGATAGTATTTTATGAAAACAAATTTATGTACTTTAATATTTGTGTCAACTTGAAAAATTATTTTACTTATAAGACGAGTTTGGAAAAGATTGAAATTGGATTATTTTGCTAATTAATTCATTCAAATATTTTTTTAATTAGTTAATCCAAACACTTAATTATTTATTCTCACTAAAAAATACTATTTTTGAGGATGCAAATTCTTAATATTAGGTCAAATCAAAATTTAGAGATTTAATAATAATTATACTTTTATCCACAACAAATTTAGTTTTCAAGCGATAAAATATTAAAATTTTGCACTTCATGTTTGTAGAAGCGTTTGTGTCATTGAATTATTCCAACTATTCTCTCTCTCTCTCTCTCTCTCTC
>MDKI01213908.1:0-85180 GCA_005239505.1 Nicotiana paniculata | reverse complement strand
TTTAATCAAATAATAATAAATCGACGGGAAGGAACAACTTCTTCCAAAACTCTTTTTAATAACCTTAAATCTCTGTCATTTCACTTGATAATTTAATATTACAGGCCAGTAATCAGGCAAAAATCATAGCAACTACGCATCAAATATCATGCGCAAACAGCGCAGACCAAAAATAATAAATTGTGCACTGCCGAAGGGTCGAATGGCTCGAACCATAGATACATCTATTTTCCCCCGCTCGCGAATCGATCATATGACGCGGTCAACATAAAACAATAAGGCTAGCCTGCTCGCGAATCATACCTGCGACTCAGGTGCTCATATGTACGCATATTCACATAATACATCCTTATTTTTATCAAGAAGCAGTTTTTCTCAGAAAAGTGGTAAAAATACTTTTTAAAAGAACATGAAATATAGTTTTTAAATCTTTGTTTTGAAACTCATTTATCAAGTTTAATGATATTCCATAATACAACCCTACCAGGTATACAATTATCCACAGAGGAATCAATTCTCTTTTTAGAATATTAGCAAAATGAACTCTAATTTTCTTTTAGATATTCAATTACGTTTTCGATTATATTAGCAGTTTAATATTACAGGCAGGATTACAGGTACAACACGTAAGGCATGCTAGTGGGTCCTAGACTACCCGGACATGGCATAATAGTAGATACGCACAGACTCCCGTCACCTCGTGCATACGTAGCCCCCGAAGATAATAGCATGTACTGATTTAATTCACCTAGGGGGACGATTCCCCCTCACAAAGTTAGAAAGGAGACTTACCTCGCTCCGAAATTCCAATACCGTCTTCTAAGCCCCTCCGATGACTCCAACGTACGCACAACGCTCTGAAACTACCACATAACGACAAAGAAATGAAAATTCATCCTAATACTCACAACAAATTCAAATTATATACTTTCTCAACCCCGCTCGGTGAAATGACCAAAATGCCCTCGGGCCCACGTGCCTGGAAATCCGAAATGCTCGAATATACATTCTACCCATAGCCCTACTAGTTCAATTATACAATTTGCTCTACATTCCATACTCAAATTTGTGGCTAAATTCCAAATTTACATTTTCTAGGTTTCTTCAAAAATTTTCCAAATTCCTACCAATTTCCATGACTAATCCATGCATATAATCTTGTATTTATCTAACAAACGGAAGGAATTCACTTACCTTGATGCCTGGCGAAAATCCCCCTTGAAATTCTCTCCAAAAATTGCCCATGAAAAATGAGAAATGGGTGAGAAATGACAAAAACACGTCTTTAAAATATTCTGCCCAGGCCTCCCTTCGCACCTGCGGTCCAATAGCCGCTCCTGCGGAAATTCCATCGCAGGTGCGACTCTGACTCAACCCAGCATCTCTCGCTTCTGCGGTCCCTTCTTTCGCACCTACGCTTCCGCAGGAGCGACCCATCTTCCGCACCTGCGGCCTTCTCAACTCCAGTCCAGAACTCGCACCTGCAGCGCCCTTAGCCGCACCCGCGGCTCCGCACCTGCGATCAAAGCTTTGCAGGTGCGGTTACACCAGATGACAGCAACCTTCGGCCTTCTTCAACTTCAAACATTGATCCGTTAACCCACCGGAATCCACCCGAGACCCCGTCCAATTATACCAACCTGTTCTAAAACATAATGCGTACTTTCTTGAGGCCTCAAATCACATCAAACAACATAGAAACCACGAATCGCACCCAATTTCCAACTTTATGAACTTAGAATTTTCCAACTTTTACATCCGATGCCGAAACCTATCAAATCACGTTCGATTGACCTCAAATTTTGCGCACAAGTCATATTCAACATTACGGACCTTCTCCAACTTCCGGAATCGCATTCCGACCTCTATATCAAAACTTCCACTTCCGGTCGGATTTCTCAAAAACCTTCAAATTTCTATCTTTAGCCAAATGACTTCAAAATGACCTACGGACATCCAAATTCACTTCCGATCGCGCTCCCAACTCCAGAATCACCATACAAAGCTATTCCCAGATTCGGAATCCCAAACGGACATCAACACTACTGACATGCGCTTCAAGCCAAACTTAAGAAATTCCTTCAAAAATGCCGACTTCCACATTATACGCTGAAACGCTCCCGAGTTATCCAAAACTCGATCCGGACATGCGCCCAAGTCCGAAATCATCATACGAACCTGCTGGAACCTTCAAATCTTGATTCGGAGGTCGTTTACTTAAAATTCCAATCCTAGTTGATTTCTTTAACTTAAGGCTTCTGAACCGATAATTTTCTTTCCAAATCAATTCTAAACTTCCTGAAATTCAATTCCGACCACGCCCACGGGTCATAATACCTGAAACTAAGCTGTTCACGACTTCAAACCGCTGAACGACGCGCTAGAGCTCAAAACAATCGGTCGGGTCGTTATAAAAACTTATGCCAAACACGTACTTGTTATCGTGTAGGGGTGTGTTCATCCACTTAATTTTAAATTTTTCCACAAGATTTTTCCCATAAATTTTATTGTGTGCGCCAAACTCCAAGTACTTGAGACAGTTTGGGATCAACCGGGCATAATTTTTGACATGTTTAACCGCATATTCATATGATGTATTGCTCATGGAATCATACACATATATAGTTTTATCTTTAAAGTGCATAATTCTAAAAAAGTAGTGCATTGATGTCTGGCCTGACCTTGGCTTAAGTCGAAATGGAAAGAATACTTTTTCGGCAGATGCCCATGAGATACCACATGAAAGGTTAATGCCTCTTACGTAGTTGGCCACCTTTTCACCAGTTGATTCTTCAATAAGCCAAGTAAACTCGGTAAGTTCATCAATCATAAGTTCATCAATCTCCACTTCTTCTTCTTCATAATCCTCACATTCCTATTTTTTGGATGTCCTTTTTCTCTTTGATTTGCTCTTTTTCCCTTCCATTTTTTTCTCCTCCATTCTCTTTTCCTTCCTTTTTCTAATTTTCTCCTTATGTTCATCTGAAGGATGAAAACTAGCCAACTTAGTCATATACTGATCAAAAATTAAATTTGTTACTGCACATCTTGAGTTTGGATAACTTGGAAGGTGATAGCAATATTTTTTGCGCAAGAAATATACACGCACTTCAATATGCTATAAATGAACAACAACAAAAGAAAATATGTGAAATAAAAAACTTCAGCATGCATAAGTATGAAGATTAGAAAAATGCATTACAAAACTACAAACTGCATGGCAAAAACTTAAGCATATTCAGTTTGAAGTGTTAGGAAAAAATCTAAAAAACTTCAGCATGTTTGATTTAAAAGTTTAGAAAAAAAACTAGAGACTACATGTCAAAAACTTCAGCAAGTTTAGGCTGAAGTTTTAGAAAATAAGCTAAACAACTTCAGCAGTTTTACTATGCATAAAACTGAAGTTTACCAAATTACAATACAAAAACTTTACTATAAAAATAAACTGAAGTTTTGGGAAATACAGTTGAAAACCAATTCAAAAAATAAACTTAATAACTTGCTTCATCCAAAAGATCAGAGGTAGGATCCACAAGCTCGGTAAAGAATGACTTTGGAATATCAATTCCAGCTAATCTGAATGGCTTGGAATTATATTCACCGGCATCCGTCTTCTTCTGTAAATCTTTGCATCAATTCACTGTCTTGATTAACATAATGGAAGGGACACCTTCGTGTAGTCTTTCCTACTTTCCAATCTTGCCCCCTTCGCTTTTGTTTACGAATGATGTAAGGATATTTCAACCAAATACTCTCCATACGAATCCTTTTCCCTTTTTATCTGGTTTTCTTTTTGCTCTTCCTACTGTTCCGTCACAACTAACTGTTGCGGTTCAGCTGCAGGGAAAAATACACAGCCATGATGGAAGATACTTGACCAACTCCCTGTTGTTCACGATGTTATTGTCTCTCTTCACCAACAAAAACAACACCAAATTACCTTCTGAACCAGTCCCTTGTGTACTACCTAGCGAAAATAAACATAAAATGAAGTTGGGGATATCACTGGTGTCACATAAAATATTAGGAGAACTGAACGTCTTCCTTCTCTTAGGATTTGGAAGAAGTTCTGATGCATAAGATGAGATCTGCAAAAGCAAGGAAAATATATACATAAATACAACTGATACAAAACACATATTAGGCAAGAAAACACCTTGTAATCGAATTGCAGAAAATAACTACTTGGTCTAAGTGTCGCGACACAGATGGTGTTTGCATTCCAATGGATCCAATTCCATTACCTTCAGATATGCCTATATCTTCATGCAAAAAAAAATATACTAAATAATGTTGACTAAATTTTATAAAATAATACAAACACACTTCACACCTATCTGTGAGCCAACATGTGTGAATAAATGTATTTCTCCTTTTTCATATAGCCGAACAAGCTCACCAATTTCTTTTTGAGCTGCATTGAGTCTTTCTAAATAATCATCAAAAAACATAAAAAATAAAATAAAGTATGTAAAATTTCAAACTGCAAAAAATATACTTGGATCAAATGTAATAAATTCATGATCTATAGTATACATTGACGTTTGTCTTCCACTGTGATTTCGCCAGGCTGCATGCCTTTGTCGATATCAGCAGCTCCAGCTTCATTCAATTGTGAAGCAACGTTGAGGAGCATTGGAGTATTCTCTGGAAGGATTTTCTCAACTCTATCTTCATTCAATTCAGCATCATCAGAGAGTTTTTGAGTTGTATCAATTGAAGAACAACTATTTTTAACTTCCACTGCATATTCATAAAGAGGGGGGAGGGATCAATGACCTATATATATATATATATATATGTATATAACATAGGAAATATTTATATCTGTAGTGCAAATTTCATGTGTCTCTACACCTAAAATTTTCTTGCATATAGATATTGCGTCTGCAAAACGATCTCCTTTCCCAATAGTGGTATACACATCACTCGATGTCAGTTCTTCAGTACCAACAGGTGCATGATCTCCATTGCCCAACAAACTGCCTTTTGCAATATCACTGCCTAAAGCAAAACTCGGTGCATGTTCTTCATTATCAACAACTTGATCATCTAAATCTTTCTTGCTTCCTACATTCTTAGTTGATAATTGTTCATCATTTCCATCGTTGCTCGGTCTATCAACACTGGAACGTTCGTCTTCAAATTGTTGTTCAACACGTTAACCGCCTTCAAGAGCTGCTTCCTCACGTGTAACATTTTCATCTGCGACTTTATGCGGTGAATCATGAGCAGCATTAATATCTGATAGATGTTCGAACGAGTCGTTCATCCTATCATATTGTCGATACTTCATCAAATCAAAATCGCCATCGTCTATTCCATTTGATTTGTCGACAATCTTAAACAACTTTTCAAACTTCTCATCAAGATATTCCTAGAAAAAAATTACTAACAATGATTAATCTGAATAATATTAGCAGAAAAAAAAGAATTCTCTATAAATTAGCTTACCTTGACTTTTATCAAAACCGCATCCACAATAGCAGATCGCTCATCCCGTTGAAACTGCTCGACAACTTCTTTCGCGATCATGCGTCTTTCTTTTTCTGCATGCCTTTTAACCTCCATCGTTGCCCTCTAGTATAGAGACACATAACAAAACTTCAGGTATAAAAGAATGCTGAAGTTCAGCAAATACAGAACATAACTTCAGCTACTAGAATGTTGAAGTACATCATAAGCAGAACAAAAACTTCAGCTAAAACATGTTGTAGTTTCACAAAAACACAAAACAAAAAAACTTCAACTCAAAACTTACAGAACATATTATGTTGACTAATTCATTGTCAAACGCCGTTGTACCACGGTTAGAACGACTCTGGCTACGAGGTGATTTGCCAATTACAGAAGTTCGATTGAATTCTTTTGATCGACTCTGACTACGTGGTGATTCACCAGTTGAAGGAACCACATTAAGTACCTTTGAACGAATTCGGTTGCATGGTAATTGTCCAATTAAAGGCATTGAATTCAATTTCTCTAATGTAGGAATTATATCTAATACCCTAAACGTCCGATATTTCTATTTAATACAAAAAAATATATTATGAAAATAAAATAAAACTAATACGTCAACATATTAACACAACTACAAAAATAAAAATAAAAATTCATTTACCCCATGATTACTAAAGTAATCCTCATGAAGTTCTTTATATTTAGCGCTCCCACACATACATAATGTAACATCCTGGGAACTTGAGGGGCATCAAGGTACTCGTCCTCTCTTAAATACTTCTCCTGAATATCAGGGAAGCGCTCATAGAACCAAGCACATAACAGAAATGGAAATCCACCAACAATATAGATTTGTCCTAGTTTTCCAATGCATGTTTCATTGAGGTAATGAACTTATCATAAAACACATTACCCCGAGGATAATCAACACAAGCCTTATCATCTTCAACGATAGTTGCATACTCCTCCAGCACAGTTGATTCATTATTTTTTCCAAACAAAATAAACTCCACAACAAGAATTTCCATAAGCTTCACAACATCTTCATCACTCTCGCATACGTGTTTGAAATTCACATCATCCTTTTGAATTTCATTCTGGCACATAAAATCTCGAATGTCCTTCAAGGTCACACCCTTAGACTTCCCAAAATAGCGCTTCAGAATCTTGCTCTCTCGTTTACTTGGTTTTTCAACATTATGTGTTGTGATCCTCAAACCGCACATAATGTGAAAGTCTTCAAGGGTGAACGATACATCATGGCCAAAAATCTTGAAACTAATGGAGTCTCGATCATTGGTGAATAATCGAGAAAGACACAAATAATGAACCAACTTCATGCTACATTTGAAATTCTCCATAGCCATAATATACCGAAATGTACCATTATTCAGCTTATCCTGTTGTGCAGGAGTCAAGAAAGTTGCAATTAAGCTCTTCAAATTGTGGTTCCTCTTCCAGTAAGCACGACAATTAAACCAATCTCGAAACTAATAATATCTCCCCTGGTTTTGTAGTTGGAGCAACAGAGACTGAAGGATCTTTGGATATTCTACGTTGTTTAGATGCTTTAGGTGCTTTATGATCTTTAGGTGCTTTAGTATTTATAGGTGATTTTGATTTCGTAGATTCCATCTGTTCAGAAAAAGTAAAAGATAGCAAAAATAACGTCAGAACATTATTAAAAAAATCAGTTAAAAACTTTAGCTCTAAGAAGGCTGAAGTTCAGCAAATATAAAATAAAAACATCAGCTCCTAAATGCAAATATAAAACAAAAACTTCAGCTCCTAAATACTGAAGTTCAGCAAATACAAAACAAAACGTAAGTTCCTAGAATGATGAAGTTCACCAGTTACAAAACAAAAATGTAACGACCTGGTCGGTTGTTTTGAGAGTTAGCGCCTTGATCCCCTAATAACCGCTTGTCCCATGTCTATTTATGTTATTGGAACTTGTCGGAGCGTTGAGTGATGAAATTCGGAGTGATTTTGGACACATAGTCCTTAAATCTGGATTTTAGCCTTTGAAATCAGGCCGTAGCTAGAGCTGTGTGAAGACGGATACGGAATGGAATTCCGTCAACTCCGTTAGCTCCGTTGGGTGATTTCGGGGTTAGGAGTGTGTTAAGAATGTGTTTTCGAGGTCGGTTGTAGATTTAGGCTTGAATTGGCGAAAGTTAGAATGTCGGCAATTTTGACCGATAGGTGAAATTTTGATATCAGTCTCGGAATGGAATTCCGAAAGTGACAGCACGTCCGTAATGCCATTTGTGACCTGTGTGCAAAATTTGAGGTCATTCGGATGAGTTTTGACGTGTTTCGGCATCAGATGTGAATTCTAGAAATTTCATAAGTTCTTAGGCTTGAATCTATGCATAATTGATGATTTTGATGTTATGAGATGTGTTTTTAAGGCTCGACCAAGTTTGAACAAGGTATTAGGGTCAGTTGGTAGGTTTGGTTGAGGTCCTGGGGGCCTCAGGTTGTTTCGGATGCCCAACGGGTGAATTTGGAACTTTAAAAGCAGCTGAACCATTTCTGGTTCTGGTGTCTCGCACCTGCGATGGTTTTTCCGCAGGTGCGGACACACAGGTGCGAAGGGGGTGTACGCAGGTGCGGATGTAGTTTAGGGACTCGCAGGCGCAGAAGAATATCCGCAGGTGCGGAGCCGAACCTGCGACCCAGCCACCGCAGGTGCGACCCCAGGTCTTTTAATGAGTTTCCGCACCTGCGATTGTGTTTCCGCAGGTGCGGAATCCCTGGGCTGGTTATACCAAAATTTGAGGGTTTGAAATTCATAACTCCAAAATCGATTGAGATCTCGGGATTTGGCGATTTTTAGTGGAATTTGAAGAGGAGAATCATAGGTAACATTTTCTAACCTTAATCCATTTGTATATCAATAATCTCTATCAATTTCCTCAATCTAATCAATAAAATCGGATGAAAAAACCATGAAATTGGGATGAACTTCCCCAAGTAGAAATCTGAGGATTTAGGGAGATTTAGACGTCGGATTTTGTTGATTCTTGTTCGAATGAGTTCATGAGCGAATGGGTGTTCAGGAAATATAATTTTTACCCGATTGCGAGATGTGGGCCCGTGGGATTTTTTGGGCGAATTTCCTAATCTTGCGTATTAGCTTCGAACTTATTAGTTATTTTGTTTCCTTGAAATGATATTTACACTATGCAATCGAATTGACTAGATTTGGGAAGCCCGGAGTTGGATACTCGTGGCAAGAGCGTGGTATTGAGTTGATTAGTGCAATCAAGGTAAGTGGCTTTCCTAACTCTGTGTTGGGGACTCCCCCTTAGGCATTTTCATACTGATTTTGTTACGTGGACGCCGTGTACGTGAGGTGACGAGTGCGTACACGGGTCATTGTTGCTAAAATTCCACTTTTTCCTTCCCTGGCATCACTCATTTTCACTTCTATATTACTGTTTCCTTCCTTAACTGAGTAGCTAGCTTAAGAATAAGCATGCCTACCTGTCCTTACTTGATTTCCTCTTATTTGCTACTAGTTGCACCATGCTTAGGTAGTTTTACTTTATCCTTGCCTGTTGTTTTTCCTGAACTGTTTAATTAAGCCGTATCCGACATACTTCTGCATTGCATATTTAAATTGGGACTACGGACCGAGATCCAGGAGATTTTCCCCTGTACTGCATTGCATATTTAAATTGGGACTACGGACCGAGATCCAGGAGATTTTCCCCTGTACTGCATTGCATATTTAAATTGGGACTACGGACCGAGATCCGGGATCTTTCCCCCTGTACTGCATTGCACATTTAAATTGGGAATTTGGACCGAGATCCGGGATTTTTCCCCCTGTACTGCATAGCATATTTAAATTGGGACTACGGACTGTGATCCGGGAGCTTTCCCCATTACTGCATTGCATATTTAAATTGGGACTACGGACCGAGATCCGGGAGCTTTCCCCCTATACTGCATTGCATAATTAAATTGAGACTACGGACCGAGATCCGAGAGCTTTCCCCTGTACTGCATAGCATATTTAAATTGGGACTACGGACCGAGATCCGGGAGCTTTCCCCCTATACTGCATTGCATAATTAAATTGAGACTACGGACCGAGATCCGAGAGCTTTCCCCTGTACTGCATAGCATATTTAAATTGGGACTACAAACTGAGATCCGGGAGCTTTCCCCTTGTACTGCATTGCATATTTACTGTTGAGATATATGTTGTGCTGAGCCGAGGGCTCTCTTTCTGTTATTAATTCTTTCAGTTTCCATTAATCATGTTTATCATTTCTTATCTATATTTCACTATTTAAATTTATAACTCACTTGTTTTAAAACTCAGTAGAGCCTCAACCTGACCTTGTCACTACTTGACTGGGGTTACGCTTGGCACTACTGAGTACCGAATGTGGAGTACTCACGCCCTTTCCTGCGCATGTTTTCCCCATGTGCAGATCCAGGTACCAGTGCACCGTACAGTGGCTAGGTGTATCTTAGCAGCTGCTTAGGAGACCGCGAGGTAATTCTTCCGCGTCTGCAGGATCTCACGAGTCCCCTTCCTACTCTAGTATAGATACAGGAGATATATAAATACATTTTCCTTATTCCTTTGTATAGAGCTACATTAGTTCAGAGTTTGTGACTTTGTGATGTTTTGGGTTTTGGGAAAGTAAAATATGTAAATGCCGAGCGGCTAATTTTATAGTATTTCTTCTTCTTTACTGTTTCTATTATTGTTTTTGTCTTATTTTACGCAAATTTTAGGCTTACCTAGTCGTAGAGACTAGGTGCCGTCACAAGACTGTTCGGAGGGTAATTCGGGTCGTGACAAGTTGGTATCAGACCGTCTAGGTTCATAGGAGTCACAAGGCACAAGCCGGTTTATTAGAGTCTCGCGGATCGGTGCAGAGACGTCCATATCTATCTTCAAGAGGCTATGTAACTGTTAAAAACAATCAATTCTTTGGAATTCCTTATCGTGCTAGTTACTATCATCAAATTCTTAAACTCTATTCTATTCTTGCTTGCAAATGGTTCGTACCCGTACCGGACGTACTGATGACCAGGCACCCGAGCTCCCGGTCAGATCCACCAGAGGCAGGGTCCGGGGTAGAGGACGAGCACGTGGTGCAGCCCGAGCACCGGCTAGAGCAGAGGCAGAGGAGCCCACAATAGCCACATTTGGAGGGGCACAGGAGGTCCCTACTGTTACTCCAGACCTCCAGGAGACATTGGCTCAGTTCTTGAGTGCCTTCAGTACTCTGTCTCAGGCAGAACTACTCCCGATAGCTCCAGCTACATCCCAGACCGGGGGAGGGACACAGACTCCCTCAGATCGTACTCCTGAGCAGAGGGTTCATATTGGGCAGGTTCCAGAGTATATTCCTATGCCCCCAGCAGCTCCAGCTCAGCATGAGGCTAGGATAGTTGTTCCTGAGGCAGAGCAGCTCCGACTTGAGAGGTACAAGAAGTACCACCCACCTGAGTTCAGCGGACTAGCTTCGGATGACGCACTGGGTTTTCTTGAGGGGTGTCATCGCATTCTTCGCAGTATGGGTATTTTGGAGACAAGTGAGGTTTCTTTCACTGCTTTCCAGTTGAGGGGAGAAGCTTATCAGTGGTGGCGTGCTTTTGAGCTTAGTAGTCCGGATGAGGAAGCTTTACTTACTTGGGCTCGTTTCTCCGAGATGTTCTTACTTGAGTTTGTCCCTCAGAGCCTCAGGGATGCGTGGCATGCGGAGTTTGAGCAGCTACACCAGGGTACCGTGATTGTGTCAGAGTATGCGGTCCATTACAGCGATTTGGCTCGCCATGCACCAGCTTTGGTTGTCACTGTCAGAGAGAGGGTTTGACGCTTTATTGAGGGACTCCACCGCAGTATTCGGACCAGCATGGACAAAGAGCCGGAGATTGATATTACTTACCAGCAGGCCGTGAGTATTGCCCGGAGGATTGAGACTATGTTAGCCCGGGACAAGGAGGAGAGAGAGGCCAAGAGGTCTCGAGAGACTGGTCATTTTTCAGGAGCCCGTGAACCAGCAGCACACTATGGTAGGGGTTTTGTGAGTCGCCCCATTCTCTGAGCTCTTCCAGCAGCCAGTGGTATTCCAGCTCCCCGTAGACCTCAAGAGCCTTATTATGCACCACCAGTATCTCATGTGCCTCCTGCTCAAGGTGCTATTACTGGCCAGCCCAATAGGCCAGTTCAGAGTCAGCAGCAGCCGCCACATCCTCCGAGGGGTTGTTTTGAGAGTGGTGACCCTCGTCATATGATCAGAGATTGCCCCAGAGAGAGGAGGGGTGCACCACCTCAGACTTATCAGGTTCCACGTCTTCCACCAGGTCCCCCAGCTATTCTTCCAGCCCCAGCTGCTACCCCACCATCTCAGGCAGCTCGAGGTGGAGGTCGGGGAGGTCGAGGTCGCCCTAGAGAGGGAGGCCAGGCCAGGTACTATGCTCTTCCAGCTCGATCCCAGGCCATTGCTTCAGATTCAGTCATTACAGGTATTGTTCCCGTTTGTCATAGGGATGCATCGGTATTATTTGACCCAGGCTCTACATATTCGTATATGTCTTCTTATTTTTCTTCACATCTGGGGATATCTCGGGATTCTTTGAGATCCCCCGTTTATGTTTCTACTCCGGTGGGAGATTCTCTTATTGTGGACCGCGTATATCGGTCATCTTTGATTGTTATCAGTGGTTTTGAGACCAGGGCTGATTTATTATTACTCAGTATGGTAGATTTCGATGTTATATTGGGTATGGACTTGCTGTCTCCCCACTATGCTATTCTTGATTGTCATGCCAAGACCGTGACGCTGGCTATGCCAGGATTACCGAGGTTGGAGTGGAGAGGTTCCTTAGAGTATACTCCCCGCCGAGTAATTTCTTTTCTTAAGGCTCAGTGGATGGTTAAAAAGGGGTGTGATGCGTATTTGGATTATGTGAGAGATGTTAGTGCTGAGACCCCTACAGTTGAGTCAGTTCCAGTTGTGAGGGACTATACTGATGTATTTCCAGCTGATCTTCCTGGTATGTCGCCCGATAGAGACATTGATTTCGGCATTGACTTGTTGCCGGGCACTCAGCCCATTTCCATTCCTCCCTATTGCATGGCTCCTCCTGAGTTGAAGGAGTTGAAAGAGAAATTGCAGGAGTTTCTTGACAATGGTTTCATCAGGCCCAGTGTATCACCTTGGGGTGCTCCGGTGTTATTCGTGAAGAAAAAGGATGGCTTGATGCATATGTGTATTGACTACCCGCACCTGAATAAGGTGACAGTGAAGAACAGGTACCCATTGCCTAGCATTGATGATCTATTTGACCAGTTACAAGATGATAGGGTGTTCTCCAAGATTGATCTGCGTTCGGGTTATCATCAGTTGAAGATTCGGGAGCCGGATATCCCGAAGACTGCCTTCAGGACCAGATATGTCCACTATGAGTCACTTGTTATGTTATTTGGGCTGACCAATTCCCCAGCAGCCTTCATGCCCCTGATGCACAACATATTTCGGCTTTATCTTGATACCTTTGTCATTGTGTTCATTGATGACATTCTGGTGTATTCTCGATCCCAGGAGGACCATGCACAGCACTTGAGGACCGTGCTTCAGACATTACGGGAGAAGAACTTGTATGCCAAGTTTTCTAAGTGTGAATTTTGGCTTGATTATGTGGCATTCCTAGGCCATGTGGTGATGGGATCAAGGTAGATCTGAAGAAGGTGGAGGCGGAGCAGAGTTGGCCCAGAGCGTCCTCAGCTACTGAGATCCGCAGTTTCCTCGGTTTGGCTGGGTATTATCGCCATTTTGTGGAGGAATTTTCATCCATTTCAGCGCCCATGACCAGACTGACCCATAAGAGTGCACCTTTTATATGGACTGAGGAGTGTGAGGAGAGCTTTCAGAAGCTCAAGATAGCCCTGACTACAGCTCATGTGTTAGTATTGTCTACCGGTTCCGGGTCATATACAGTCTATTGTGTGCTTCGAGGATTAGCCTGGGAGCGGTGTTGATGCAGGACGGTAGGGTAATTGCCTACGCGTCCAGACAGTTGAAGGTTCATGAGAAAAACTACCCTGTTCATGATCTCGAGTTGGCAGAAATTATTCACGCCCTGAAGATATGGCATCATTATTTATATGGTGTTCCCTGTGAGATATTCACGGATCACCGGAGTTTGCAGCACATATTCAGGCAAAAGGATCTCAATTTGCGCCAGCGTAGGTGGTTGGAGTTGCTAAAGGACTATGACATCACTATATTATACCACCTGGGGAAGGCCAATGTGGTGGACGACGCCTTGAGTCATCGGGCGGAGAGTTTGGGGAGTTTGGCATACCTCCATGCAGTTGAGAGGCCTCTAGCCTTAGATGTTCAGTCCTTAGCCAGTCAGTTCGTGAGATTGAATCTTTCTGAGCCTTGCCGGGTATTAGCTTGTGTGGTTGCTCGATCTTCCCTTTATGACCGTATCAGAGAGTGCCAGTACGATGATCCCCACCTTTTGGTTCTTCAGGATAGAGTCTGGCGGGGTGATGCCAGGGATGTGACTATAGGAGATGATGGTGTGATGAGGATGCAGGTTCGGATCTGTGTTCCCAATGTGGATGGGCTTCGGGAGTTGATTCTTGAGGAGGCCCATAGTTCGCGGTATTTTACATCCATTCGGGTACCGCGAAGATGTACCAGGATCTGAGACAGCACTATTGGTGGCGAAGGATGACGAAGGATATAATGGAGTTCATATCCAAGTGTCTCAACTGTCAGCAAGTCAAATGTGAGCATCAGAGACCGGGAGGGCTACTTCAGCAGATTGAGCTTCCAGAGTGTAAGTGGGAGCGGATCACCATGGACTTTGTGGTTGGACTTCCTCGGACTTTGAGGAAGCATGATGCTATTTGGGTGATTGTGGATCGGCTGACCAAATCATCCCATTTCATTACAGTGCTGACTACATATTCATCTGAGAGGTTGGCTGAGATTTATATCAGAGAGATTGTTTGCCTCCACGGTATCCCAGTATCTATCATTTCAGACAGAGGTAAACAGTTCACTTCACGGTTCTGGAGAGACGTTCAGCATGAGTTAGGCACCAGGGTAGAGTTGAGTACAACTTTTCACCCTCAGACGGACGGGCAATAAGAGCGCACGATTCAGATTCTCGAGGATATGCTATGTGTTTGTGTGATAGATTTTGGAGGATCATGGGACCGATACTTACCACTTGCAGAGTTTGCTTATAATAACAGCTACTAATCCGGCATTCAGATGGCGCTGTATGAGGCTTTGTATGGTAGGAGGTGCAGGTCTCTAGTGGGATGGTTTGAGCCGGGCGAGGCTCGATTGTTGGGTACAGACTTGGTTCAGGATGCCCTGTACAAGGTGAAGGTGATTCAGAAGAGACTTCGCACAGCTCAGTCCAGGCAGAAGACTTATGCGGACTGGAAGATTCGTGACTTGGCATTTATGGCTGGTGAGCGGGCTTTGCTTCGGGTATCGCCTATGAAGGGCATCATGAGGTTCGGGAAGAAATGCAAGATGAGTCCGAGATTTATTGGCTCTTTTGAGGTGTTGTGACGTGTTGGGGAGTTTGCTTATGAGCTAGCCCTTCCTCCCAGCCTAGCAGGGGTTCATCTGGTATTCCACGTCTCCATGCTCCAGAAGTATCACGGTGACCCGACTCATGTTTTGGATTTCAGCTCAGTCCAGTTGGACAAGGATCTATCATATGTTGAGGAGCTTGTGGCTATATTGGACAGGCAGGTCAGAAAGCTCAGATCGAAGAATATTGCCACAGTTAAGGTTCAGTGGAGGGGTCAGCTAGTCGAGGAGGTGACTTGGGAGACCGAGCAGGATATGCGGAGTCAATACCCTCATCTTTTCACAGCTTCAGGTATGTTTCTATACTCGTTCGAGGACGAACGATTTTCTTAAGAGGGGAAGGATGTAACGAACCGGTCGGTCGTTTTGAGAGTTAGCGCCCCGATCCCCTAAGAACCGCTTCTCCCATGTCTAATTATGTTATTGGAACTTGTCGGAGCGTTGAGTGATGAAATCCAGAGTGATTTTGGACACATAGTCCTTACATGTGGATTTTAGCCTTTGAAATCAGGTCGTAGCTAGAGCTGTATGAAGACGGTCCATAATGGAACTCCGTCAAATTCATTAGCTCCGTTGGGTGATTTCGGGGTTAGGAGCGTGGTCGGAATGTGTTTTCGAGGTCGGTTGTAGATTTAGGCTTGAATTGGCGAAAGTTAGAATGTCGGCAATTTTGGCCGATAGGTGAAAATTTGATATCAGACTCGGAATGGAATTCCAAAAGAGACAGCAGGTCTGTAATGCCATTTGTGACCTGTGTGCAAAATTTGAGGTCATTCGGATGAGTTTTGATGTGTTTCGGAATCGGATGTGAATTCTAGAAATTTCATAAGTTCTTAGGCTTGAATCTATGCATAATTGATGATTTTGATGTTATGAGATGTGTTTTTAAGGCTTGTCCAAGTTTGAACAAGGTATTAGGGTCATTTGGTAGGTTTGGTTGAGGTCCCGGGGGCCTCGGGGTTCTTTCAGATGCCCAACGGGTGAATTTGGAACTTTAAGAGCAGCTGAACCATTTCTGGTTCTGGTGTCTCGCACCTGCGATGGTTTTTCCGCAGGTGCAGACACGCAGGTGCGAAGGGGGTTCACGTATGTGCAGGTGTAGTTCAGGCTGGCCAGACTCGCAGGTGCGGAAGAATATCTGCAGGTGCAGAGCCGCACCTGCAACCCAGCCACTGCAGGTGCGACCCCATGTCTTCTAATGAGTTTCCGCACCTGGGATTGTGTTTCCGCAAGTGCGGCACCGCAGGTGCAATCTCAAGTTTGCAGGTGCGGAATCCCTGGGCCGGTTATACCAAAATCCGAGGGTTTGAAATTCATAACTCCAAAATCGATTGAGAGCTCGGGATTTGGCGATTTTCAGTGGAATTTGAAGAGGAGATTCATAGGTAACGTTTTCTAACCTTAATCTATTTGTATATCAATAATCTCTATCAATTTAATCAATCTAATCAATGAAATTGGATGAAAAAACCATGAAATTGGGATGAACTTCCCCAAGTAGAAATCTGAGGATTTAGGGAGATTTAGACGTCGGATTTTGTTGATTCTTGTCTGAGTGAGTTCATGAGTGAATGGGCGTTCGGGAAATATAATTTTTACCCGATTCCAAGATGTGAGCCCGGGGGACTTTTTGGGCAAATTTCCTAATTTTGTGTATTAGCTTCGAACTTATTAGTTATTTTGTTTCCTTGAAATGATATTTATACTATGCAATCGAATTGACTAGATTTGGGCCACCCGTAGTTGGATACTCGTGGCAAGAGCGTGGTATTGAGTTGATTAGCGCAGTCAAGGTAAGTGGGTTGCCTAACTCTATGTTGGGGACTTCTCCTTAGGCATTTTCATACTGATTTTGTTACGTGGACGCCATGTACGTGAGGTGTCGAGTGCGTACACGGGTCATTGTTGCTAAAATTCCACTTTTTCCTTCCATGGCATCACTCATTTTCACTTCTATATTACCATTTCCTGCCTTAACTGAGTATCTAGCTTAAGAATAAGCATGCCTACCTGTCCTTACTTGATTTCCTCTTATTTGCTACTAGTTGCACCATGCTTAGGTAGTTTTACTTTATTCATGCCTGTTGTTTTTCCCGAACTGTTTAATTAAGTCGTATCTCACATACTTCTGCATTGCATATTTAAATTGGGACTACGGACCGAGATCCGGGAGCTTCCCCCTTGTACTGCATTGCATATTTAAATTGGGACTACGGACCGAGATCCGGGAGCTTTCCCCCTGTACTGCATTGCATATTTAAATTGGGACTACGGACCGAGATCCGGGAGCTTTCCCCCTGTACTGCATAGCATATTTAAATTGGGATTACTGACTGAGATCCGGGAACTTTCCCCATGTACTGCATTTCATATTTACTGTTGAGATATATGTTGTGCTGAGTCTAGGGCTCTCTTTCTGTTATTAATTCTTCCAGTTTCCATTAATCCTGTTTATAATTGCTTATCTATATTTCACTATTTAAATTTATACCTCACTTGTTTTAAAACTCAGTAGAGCCTCAACCTGACCTCGTCACTACTTGACTGGGGTTAGGCTTGGCACTTACTGAGTACCGAATGTGGAGTACTCACGCCCTTTCATCTGCATGTTTTCCCCATGTGCAGATCGAGGTACCAGTGCACCGTACAGTGGCTAAGCATATCTTAGCAGCTGCTTAGGAGACCGCAAAGTAATTCTACCGCGTCAGCAGGATCTCACGAGTCCCCTTCCTACTCTAGTATAGACACAGGATATATATAGATACATTTTCCTTATTCCTTTGAATAGAGCTACAGTAGTTCAGAGTTTGTGATTTTGTGATGTTCCGGGTTTTGGGAAAGTAAAAGCTGTAAATGCCGAGCGGCTAAATTTTATAGTATTGCTTCATCTTTACTGTTTCTATTTTTTTTTTTGTCTTATTTTTCGCAAATTTTAGGCTTACCTAGTCGTAGAGACTAGGTGTCGTCACGAGACTGTTCGGAGGGTAATTCGGGTCGTGACAAAAAACTTCAGCGAACACAAATTCAACTCCAAAATAATGCTGAAGTTCATAAAAAATATAACAAAAAACACAAAACAAAACTTCAGCTCCTAAGTATTATAAACTTCACACTTTAATAGTATCATCTATTTAACTCTCAAAAATTTTAAAAATTTTGACGTCCCCAAAAACCACTGAAGAATTTATAAAATTTTCATCAAAAGCATAAACACACATTCAAAAAACCTAAAAACACAATCGTAAAAGTAAAACTAATGCACTATCAAAGTAAACCCTAGGAAACTATTTTATCATAAATAAAAAAAGGGAAACGATTCAACTAACATGACTATCAAAACAAAACCCAGAAATTAAATTGTAAAAATTAATATTAAAATAAAATCCAGAAAGTTAATGCATGTACCTGTGATTATACCTAATATTATTGGGGAACAAACAGTTAAAAAATCAATAAGAATGACGAAAACCGTTTGAATAAAAAATGCGAAGAACGGGAGAGAGAGAGAGAAAGAGACAGTAGAGGACGGGCGTACTCTTGGAGAGAAAGTAGTCTTTTAATAATGAAGGGCGAAATTGTCTTTTTAAAAGGCTTTTAACAAAAAAAAATGGGTACGGGTGCAAACAGAAAAACTAAGCGGCCACATGATAAAAAGGGGCGACCAAATAGGGTGCCCCATGCAATTTTTACTTGTTTATGAAATCTTTGAAAAATCCAATTATGTTTTTTATCTTTCGAGATAGAAGAATCATACATATCAATGCATAAGCTCAATACACTTCAGGGTCCTAAATCTCATTTTTTATAAGCACCACTGTAAAGACATGGGTGTCACGACCAGAACTTCCAAACCACCGGATCGTGATGGCGCCTAACACAATACTTGTTAAGCAAGTCGATACTAGAAATTTACTAACCACTTCCTTTAAAGTTACTTAACCATAATAGAATGACTCAGACTAAATATGAATACTGGTAAAGATCATAATAAAATCAAACCACGAACTAAATATATAACTATGAAAATACCCCAGGGTCTGGTGTCACAATTCACGAACTACTAAAGAATACTACAAATAAATGGGTTGTTTCGAATGAAATAAAATAGTATCTAAGTGAACAGGAGAAGACTCCAGGAGTCTGCGGACGCCAGCAGATCTACCTCGTGTCTCCGAACAAAAAATGCACAGCTACTAATATCTCCTAACTCTGGTCAGTACCTAGATCTGCACAAAAGAGTGCAGAGTGTAGTATCAGTACAACCGACCTCATATACTGAGTAAGTGTCGAGCCTAACCTCGGCGAAGTAGTGACGAGGCTAGGACAAGACACCACATAAAACCTGGACATCAAAATCATGCTAACAGGAAATAATAGCAATTAAAGAATGTAAACAACAATTAATGGGAAAGGAGCATGCGATGGGGAATTTTCAACATAAGGAATGAGGAAAACAATAAGGCAAACACAAATAGTGATCAACAATAATTTTAGCAATTAAATATAGAAAGTAAACTTGCACGGCATCACACTTCGTGCTTTTACTCTCAGCCTCACCAAATAATAAATAGAATACACGGCATCACCTTTCGTGATTTTACTCTCATCCTCACCAGATTATAATTAAGAATTGTACGGCATCACCCTTCGTGCTTTACTCTCTTCCTCACCTTATAAATAAATCATGCACAGCATCACCCTTAGTGCTTTTCACTCTTCCTCACAATATAATTAAGTCATGCACGGCATCACCCTTCGTGCTTTACACTCTTCCTCACAATCTCATCAAATCATCAAATACATAAAAGGGGATTTCACGAGAAACAGTATTTCATCATAATTTCTATCACCATTTAATATTTCAATCTCAACTCAATGTTCTAAAAGGAATTTCACAAGAAATCAATATTTCATCATGGTTACTATCATCATATATCATTTCAATCTCAACTCAATGTTCTCAACATTTCACTAACAACAATAATCGCAGATGATGGCCTTTAAGACAACCAAAATAACAAGAAATAGAATTTACTCGCATGGTATGACCTGAACACACGTATAAGTACTCGTCACCTCACCTATACATTGTATTTAACAAACAAACAGATAACAAGTAGTCATAAAATACCTATTCCCTCAAACTAAAGTTAGACACAACACTTACCTCAATTCCGCAGGCCACTCACTGCTCAATTACCGCTTTTCCCTTCGAATTCACCTCCAACACACTCGAATCTAATCATAATTAACTTAATATAATTAATTAACGTTAAAGGAACTAACTTTACTGAATATTATAATTTTTTCTAAGTTTTCTCAAAAAGAGCTAAAACCCGACCCCGGACCCGTTTGGTCCAAACTCGGGGTTCGGAATTATGTTTACCCATTCACCCTCGAGCCCGAATATGTAATTAGTTTCAAAATCCTACCTCAATTCGAGGTAAAGATTTGTTTTTTACAAAATTTCCTAGTTCTACCCAAACCCTCAATTTTTACCATGAAAGTTCTTGATTTTTTGATTTAAAAGTGATGAAAAATATTGGTTAATTGAAAGAGTAGAGTTTAGAATTGATTACCTACACTTTGGGGATGAACTTTGGTGAAGAAAATTGTCCTTAGGGCTTGTTAGTTCGAAAAATATGTGAAAAATAGGTTTCCGTGTTTAAAATTGAATTTATATACCTGGGCAAGCCTTCTACACGATCGCGTGAACCTGCCCACATTCGCTGATGATTTACCAACTGGGCCCTCCGCGATCGCGGCCCAATGGCCGCGTTCGCATAGAAGAAAATTCAGGCTCCTCCCCTAGGCCCAGTTTACTCAACGCGTTCGCATGAGTCGGCATGCGTTTGCGAAAGGTATCCCACCGATGCTTCGGGTTCACGACCCAGACTTCGCGTTCGCATAGTACAAAAATGACTCTCAGGAATTTTACCCTTCGAGATTGCGGGAGTAGCTTCGCAATCGCGAAGCACAAAATCACTGGGCACCAGATCCAGCAATACAACAAACTTTTGTAAGTGTAAAAATATCTCATGGCCTATCCGAAACTCACCCGAGCCCTCGGATCTCTAAACCAAACATGCACGCAGGTCTAAAAACATCATACGGACTTGCTCGTGCAATCAAATCATGAAAATAATATGTAAAACTATGAATTAAACCTCAAAACTCATCATTTTTCTTAAGAAAAAACTTAAAGTTCACTATTTCTCAACTGGACGTCTAAATCACGTCAAATAAACTCCGATTTTCACCAAATTTCACATATAGTAATCAAATACTATAACCAATCTGTACCGAGATCCAGAACCAAAATACGGGCCCGATACCAATGGTTTCAAACGTTAATTCTTTTCTTTTCTTTATTTCATTAGTAATTCAGTAAAATAATTTCTTTCAAAAATTGATTTCCAAGGCTTGGGACCTCGGAATTCAATTTCGGGCATATGCCCAAGTCCCAAATTTTACTGCGGACCTCCCGGGATCGTCAAAACACAGATACGGGTCCATTTACTCAAAAGGTTGACTCAAGTCAACTAAAACCAAACATTAAATTCTAAAACTTAGTATTTCTCATTTTTTCACATAAAAGCTTTTCGGTTTCACGCTCGGACTGTGCACGCAAATCAATGTAATTTAAAATTAGATATGTTTATGGCTAATAAGCCTAGAACACAGTCTTAATTCATAAAATGACCTCTTGGGTCATCACAATCTCCACCTCTAAAACAAACGTTCGTCATCAAACGAACATAGAAGATTACCTGAATTGGCAAACAAGTGTGGATATTTACTCTGCATGTCCGACTCGGACTCCCAAGTAGCTGCCTCAACGGGCTGAACTTTCCACTGCACTCAAACTAAAGGATAACTCTTTGATCTCAACTGACGAACCTGCCGGTCTAGAATGGCTACCGGCTCCTCCTCATAAGTCAAATCTTTGTCCAATTGGACAGAGCTGAAATCTAACACGTGGGACAGGTAACCATGATATTTTCGGAGCATAGATACATGAAATACCAGATGAATGGAGGATAACCCTGGAGGCAACGCAAGTCTATAAGCCACCTCCCTCACTCTATCAAAAATCTCAAATGGCCCAATATACCTAGGGCTCAACTTTCCCTTCTTCCCAAATCTCATGACACCCTTTATGGGTGATACCCGAAGCAATACTCTCTCTCCAACCATGAATACCACATCACGAACCTTACGATCAGCATAACTCTTTTTGTTGTACTGAGCTGCACGAAGTCAACCCTGTATAATCTTGACCTTATCTAAGGACTCTTGAACTAAGTATGTACCCAATAACCGAGCCGCTCCCAGCTCAAACCATCCAACTGGCGATCTACACTGCCTACCATATAATGCCTCATAGGGAGCCATCTGAATGCTCGACTGATAACTATTATTGTTGGAAAACTCTGCTAATGACAAGAACTGATCCCAAGAACCTCCAAAGTCAATAACACAAGCGCGGAGCATATCCTCTAAAATCTGAATAGTGTGCTCGGATTGCCCGTCAGTCTGAGGATGAAATGTTGTGCTCAGCTCAACTCGGGTACCCAACTCTCGCTGAACTGACCTCCAAAAGTGCGAGGTAAACTGCGTACCTTGATCAGAAATGTTAGACACGGGCACACCATGAAGGTGAACAATCTCTTGAATATAAATCTCTACCAACCGCTCTGAAGTGTATACTTGCCACTGGAATGAAATGTGATGATTTAGTCAACCTATCCACAATAACCCAAACAGCGTCGAACTTCCTCTGAGTCCGTGAGAGTCCAACAACAAAGTCCATAGTGATACGCTCCCACTTCCACTCAGGAATCTCGATCTGTTGAAGTAAACCATCGGGTCTCTGATACTCATATTTCACCTGTTGTCAATTCAAACAACGAGCCACATAAGCAACAATATCCCTTTCCATCCTTCTCTACCAATAGTCCTGTCGCAAGTCCTGGTACATCTTGGCAGCACCTGGGTGAATAGAATACTTAGAACTATAAGCCTCCTCAAGGATCAACTCACGAAGGCCGTCAACATTAGGCACACATATACGACCTTGAATCCTCAAAATAACGTTATCTCCAACTGTAACTTTCTTGGCACCGCCGTGCCAAACTGTGTCCCTAAGGACCATCAAGTGCGGGTCATCATCCTGCCGATCTCTGATACACTCGAATAAGGAAGACCGAGCAATTGTACAAGTTAGAACATGGCTGAGCGAAACATCCAACCTCACGAACTGATTAGCCAACGTCTGAATGTCTGAAGCTAACGGTCTCTCACTAACGTACATGCCAGGATGTCCATACTTACTGCTTTTCTACTCAATGCATCGGCCACCACATTGGCCTTTCTGGGATGATACAATATAGTAACGTCATAATCTTTCAATAACTCTAACCATCTCCTCTGTCTCAAATTAAGATCTTTTTGCTTGAACAAGTACTGGAGGCTATGATGATTTGTGTAAACCTCACATGGCACGCCATAAAGATAGTGCCTCCATATGTTCAATGCATAAACAATGGCTGCCAACACTAAGTCATGGACAAGTTAATTCTTCTTATGAATCTTTAACTACCGTGACACATATGTTATCACCCTGCCATCCTACATCAATACTGCTCCAAGCCCAACACGTGAAGTATCACAATATACCATGAAAGGTCCTGAACCTGATGGTAACACCAATACCGGTGCTGAAGTCAAGGCCGTCTTGAGCTTCTGAAAGCTCGCCTCACACTCATCCTCCCATTTAAATGGGGCACCCTTCTGAGTCAATCTCGTCATCAGAGCTGCTATAGATGAGAACCCCTACACAAAACGACGGTAGTATCCCGCCAAACCCAAGAAACTCATGATTTCTGTGGTTGAAGTGGGTCTAGGCCAGTTCTTGACTGCCTCTATTTTCTTGAAATCTATCTGAATACCCTCTACTGATACGACGTGACCCAATAAAGCTACTGAATCTAACTAGAATTCACACTTCGAAAATTTTACATACAACTGATTATCCGTCAAAGTCTGGAGTGTTATACGGAGGTGCTGCTCATGCTCCTCCTGACTGCGGGAGGATATAAGAATATCATCAATGAACATAATTATGAAGGAATCCAGATAAGGCTTGAAAACTCGATTCATCAAATCCATAAAGGCTGTTGGGGCATTAGTCAAGCCAAAAGACATCACCAAAAATTCATAGTGCCCATACCTTGTCTGAAAGGCTGATTTAGGAACATCGGATGCCCTAATCTTCAACTGATAGTAGCCCGATCTCAGATCAATTTTCGAAAACACCCTGGCGCCCTGAAGCTGATCAAATAAATCATCAATTTTTGGCAATGGATACTTATTTTTTATAGTAACTTTATTCAACTGCCAGGGCGAGACACTAGGCCTGACGAAACCCTTATCAAGCAGGTCTTGCAACTATTCTTTCAATTATGGTGGGGCCATCCGGTATGGAGGAATATAAATGGGCTGAATGCCCAGAGCAACATCAATACAAAAATAGATATCCCCGTCAGGTGGCATTCCCGGCAGGTCTGAAGGAAATACCTCGGGAAACTTACGACCAATAGGAACTGAATATATAGAAGAAACCTCGGCCTCAGAGTCACGAATATGAGCTAAATAAGTCAAACACCCCTTTTCAACCATGCGAAGAGCCTTGGCATAAGAAATCACTCTGCTGGGAGAATGACCAGGAGTCCCTTTCTATTCTAATCGAGGCAACCCCGACAAGGCTAAAGTAACTGTCTTTGCGTGACAGTCCAAGATGGCATAATAAGGTGACAACCAATCTATGCCCAATATGACATCAAAATCGACCATGTCAAAAAGCAACAGGTCTACACTAGTTTCAAGACCCTCAATAATGACTACGTATGAACGATATACACGATCTACAATGATAGCCTCCTCCACCGGCGTGGACACATAAACAAAGACACTCAAAGAATCGCGGGGCACAACCAAATAAGAGGCAAAATAGGATGACACATAAGAACAAGTAGACCCCGAATCAAACAAAACTGAGGCATTTTTATTGCAAACTGAAATGATACTTGTAATGACAGCATCAGGACTCCGCCTCGGGTCTAGCTGGAAATGCATATAATCGGGGCTGGGCTCCACCACCCTGAACCATGTCTCTGGGAGGACCTCTGATGGGCGGACCTCTACCTCTAGCGGGCTGGCCTCCACCCCTAGCGGCCTGACCTCCACCTCTAACAATCTATCCTCTACCTCTGGCTACCTGACCCCTACCCCTGGCTGGCTCGGTAGGCGGTGCTGGAACTATAGCACGGGAATTCTAATACTGAGAATCATCCGATATGTAAGGACAATATCATACAATGTGCCTCGGGTCACCACAAGTATAACAAGACCTCGGCTGCTGAGACTGTTGGCCGGCAAATCGACCATGTCGCCCAGTATAACCACCCTGAACACTCTGGAGAGGAGGTGCACTAATAGGAGCTAATGGTGCACTGTAGACTGGCTGAGTAGAAGGAGGCATATAAGAACAACGACCAAATGAGGTACCATGTGAAGCCTGAAATGCTGAATGGAATGGTATGGAAGAATAGCCTCTACTAAAACTAACCCCGCCTTCAGATGAGGCACCACTGAAACCACCAGAATGGCGAGACCTCTTGGCTGATCCCTGACCTCCTATCCCAAGAACCGACTCAACCCTCTTGGCCACATTAGCCGCATCCTGAAAATAAATTTCAGTCCCTGTCTCTTTGGCCATTTGCAACCTAATAGGCTGAGAAAGGATCTCAATAAATTGTCTGACCATCTCTCTCTCTGTGGGAAACAAGAGAATAGCATGTCTAGTCAAGTCCATGAAACGAGTCTCATACTGGGTCACAGTCATGCTGCCCTGCTGAAGTCACTCAAACTGACGACGCTTCTCCTCTCGAGTAGTGACAGGCAGAAACTTCTCCAAAAAGAGATGAGAAAATTGATCCCAAGTCAAAACAGGCGACCCAACTAGTCGAATCAACAAATAAATCCCTCCACCATTTCTTGGCGGAACCAGTCATTGAAAAATAGAAAAATCGACCCCATATCCAGATATTCCTGAGGATCCTCTGAAGTAGCACCATTGGAATGAACAGGGAATAACTTAATGAACTTGTCCAATCTCCACAAAGCATCAGTGGACATAGATGTCCCATCAACGGGCGACGCTGGAGCAATTGGCTGAATTACCCCAACTGGATTGGTTGCCGGGGTCTGAATCTGAGGAGTAGTCTGAACAGGAGTGTGGACCCCTCCTCCAGCCTGAGATGTGGCTGCTGCAACAAGGAATGTGCCAGTCTGGGCTACACTCTCCATAATGCCCACTAAACGGACCAAAACGTCCTGAAGTACCGGGGTGGCAATAAACCCTCTGGGACTTGAGTTGGCCACGCTGGAACGGTCTGAGCTGGAACCCCCTCATTAATCTCAATCTGGGGTTCCATGGTTGGGGCTGTTGTCTGAGCAATGGGTTGAGTCCTGCCCCTACCTCGGCCCCTGGCGCGGCCTCGGCCTCTGCCCCTAGTAGGAGTTGTTGTTGCTGGAGGACCGGAGTGTTGGTCAGCGGAAGAGAAAGCACGTGTTCTCTCCATCTACGAGAGAGTAGAAGAGTTCAATCAGTATTTGAGATACCAAGAATCACACGACAGAGTAGAAATAAAAAATGGAGTTGTTTCCTAACTCGATAGCCTCTGAGAGATAAGTACAGACGTCTCCGTACCGATCCTTCAGACTATATTAATCTTGTTCGTTAATTGTGAGACCTACGCAACCTAGTGCTCTGATACCAACTTGTCACGACCCAAATTCCCAAATCACAGGATCGTGATGGCGCCTAACACAATACTTGCTAGGCAAGTCGATGTTAGAAATTTACTAACCATTTCCTTTTAAAAATTACTTAACCATAATAGCACAAGTCAGACTAAATACGAATACTGATAAAGATCATAATTAAACCGAACTACAAACTAAATATATAACTATGAAACTACCCCAGGGTCTGGTATCACAATTCACGAACTACTAAAGAATACTACAAATAAATGGGCTGAAAGAAATAATGTATCTGTTTCGAATGAAATAAAACAGTATCTAAGTGAATAGCAGAAGACTCCAGGAGTCTGCGGATGCCAGCAGATCTACCTCGTGTCGCCGAACCAAAAATGCGCAGCTACTGATATCTCCTAACTCTGGTCAGTACCTGGATCTGCACAAAAAAGTGCAGATTGTAGTATCAGTACAACCAACCTCATATACTGAGTAAGTGTCGAGCCTAACCTCGACGAAGTAGTGGCGAGGCTAGGACAAGACACCACATAAAACCTGGACATCGAAATCATGCTAACAGGAAATAATAGAAATTAAAGAATGTAAACAACAATTAATGGGAAGGGAGCATGCGATGGGGAATTTTTAACATAAGGAATGAGGAAAACAATAAGGCAAACACAGATAGTGATCAACAATAATTTTAGCAATTAAAGATAGAAAGTAAACTTGCACGGCATCACCCTTCGTACTTTTACTCTCAGCCTCACCAAATAATAAATAGAATACACGGCATCATCGTCACGACCCAAAATCTAGTAAGGTCGTGATGGAGCCGGACACCACCGTCAGGCAAGCCAATCATTAATTAACTGAAATAATTCTTGTTTAATATCTTTTCCAAAATCGTTACCTTTCACTTACAAGTTATAATAGCAAATAAAAATTTATCAAATAAATACGACAGGTAAACCATTCCATTTATTAAATTAAATACCAAATACATCCCAGAACCCGGTGTCACAAGTGCATGAGCAAATTCTAAGAATTTTATAATTTCTACAAAGCTTGTCCGAAATACAATTGGACAAGGAAATTAAAATAAAATAATACAATACGAGGGAGACTCTGTAAGTTGCGGATCGCCTCCAGATAATGCAGCTCGCCTAAGTTTTCAAACCTGCCACATCGCTATGAAGGTACTTGTGCAATAAAAATGCCCAGCAAGTGTGGCATGAGTACGAAAACAACGCATACTCAGTAAGTCGTCCGCCTAAACTCAGAGAGGTAGTGACGAGAGGTCGAATTAGACACTCACTAAGGTCCAACAAATTAATTTAGAACAATATGATATCAGTAATAGGCATACGAGGATGATAAAACAGTAAGCATTATGGACAACTGAAATTCAAATAAATACTGAAAGTAAATAAACAGTTACTACTTCCTCATTTTCCCCCAAATTTCTTAAATAAACAATTACTTCTTTATTTTCCTCCAAATATCTTGTCACTTCGAAATCCATGAAAAATATTTAACAATTTAGCATGCGCATACGGGATAAGGACAACCGGCTTGAGCCATAAAAATAATCATGTTTGTGCACTGCAAAGGGTCGAACGGCCCGAACCATAAGTGAATCTTTGCCATAAATAATCATATCTATGCACTGCCGAGGGTCGAACGGCCCGAACTATAAGTGCATCTTTCAATCCCGTTGTGGCGTACGGCCCGCTCTCATGAGGGTGGGAGAAATAACACTCTGCTCGCGGAATGTAAATTGTGAAGCGGTCACATGCAGTCATGCACAATCAACAGTCCACCCCGACTACATCGGAAAAATAAATACTCAAGTAATGACAAATTTCTCTTTTAAAAATCACAAAAATTAGTATTTAAATCATTTCTCGAAATTCATTTGCCAAGTTTAATAATATTCAATAATATAACCTTATCCGGAGTACAATTATCCACGGAGGAGTCAATTCTCTTTCTAAGTGATTAAAACACTCTAGCCTTCGTAGGAAATAAGTTACAAATTCAATAGCATTATCAATCTAATATTATTGGCAGGATCACATGTACAACACGTAAGGCATGCTAGTGGGTCTTAGACTACCCGGACATGGCATAATAGTAGCTACGCACGGACTCCCGTCACCTCGTGCGTACGTAGCCTCCCCAGATATTAGCACATACTTAATTAGTTCACCTAGGGGGACAATTCCCCCTACAAAGTTAGAAAAGAGACTTACCTCACTCTAAAATTCCATAACCGGCTTCCAAGCCCTTCTGACGACTCCAATGGATGCACAACGCCCCAAAGCTACCAAATAACGGGCAAAGCAATGAAAATTCATTCAAATACTCGTAACAAATTCAAATTATATACTTTCCCAACTCCGCTCAGTGAATTGACCAAAATGCCCTCGGGCCCACGTGCCCGAAATCCCAAGTTTCTCGAAGATATATTCTACCCATAGCTTACTAGTTCAAATATACAATTTACTCTAAATTTCATGCTCAAATTCGTGGCTAAAAATCCAAATACAATTTCTAGGTTTTCTTCAAGATTTCCCAATTTCCTACTAATTTCTATGTCTAATTTCATGCATAAACCTTGTATTTGACTTAAAAGCATGAAGAAATTACTTACCTAGTAATGCATGATGAAAATCCCTCTTGAAGCTCTCCTAAAATCGCCTCATCCGTGAGAAATATGAGAGAAATGGCCAACAAATCTCGGTTTTAAAACATTCTGCGCAGGCCATTTTTTGCACCTGCGATCCGATCTTCGCACTTGCGCTTCCGCAGGTGCGCCCAAGAGCCCGCACCTGCGGCTTCCTTCTCCTCTAGCCGGATCCGCACCTGCAACCCATTGCCCGCATATGCGCCTTCGCAGGTGTGAAAATTCCATTGCACCTGCGATCCCAGCCAAGCCAGCCCACTCTCGCACCTGCGGCGCCAAAGCCACACCTGCGGCCAAATCCTCGCATGTGCGGTCACACCAGACACCAGCAACCTCAGCCTTCTTCAAACTCCAAACTTGATCCGTTAACCACCCGGAATCCACTCGAGGCCCTCGGGACCCCTTCCAATCACACGAATCAGTCCCATAACATCCCACGGACTTGCTCGAGGCCTCAAATCACATCAAACAACGCCGAAATCATGAATCGCACTCAAACTCAAACTTTATGAACTTTGAAATTTTCAACTTCTACATCCGATGTCGAAACCTATCAAATCACGTCTGATTGAACCCAAATTTTGCATGCAAGTCATATTGACATTAAGGACTTTCTCCAACTTTCGGAATCGCATTCCAACCCCAATATCAAATTTCCACTTCCGGTCGGATTTCTCAAAAACCTTCAAATTTCTATCTTTAGCCAAATGACTTCAAAATGACCTACAGACATCCGAATTCACTTCCGATCGCGCTCCCAACTCCAGAATCACCATACGAAGATATTCCCAGACTCGAAATCCCAAAGGGACATCAATAACATTGAAATGCACTTCAAGCCAAACTTAGAAAATTTTCTTCAAAATACTGACTTCCACAAACGCTCCTGGGTTATCCAAAACCCGATCCGGACATACGCCCAAGTCCGAAATCATCATACGAACCTGCAGGAACCTTCAAAATCCTGATTCGGAGGTCGTTTACTCAAAATTTCAATATTAGTCAATTTCTCCAACTTAAGACTTCTGAAATGGGAATTTTCTTTCCAATTTGACTCTGAACTTCCCGAAATATAACTCCGACCATGCCTACAAGCCATAATACCTGAAATGGAGTTGCTCATGACTTCAAACCGCTGAACGACGCGCTAGATCTTAAAACGACTGGTCGGGTCGTTATAATCACCCTTCGTGCTTTTACTCTCATCCTCACCAGATTATAATTAAGAATTGCACGGGATCACCCTTCGTGCTTTACTCTCTTCCTCACCTTATAAATAAATCATGCACGACATCACCCTTAGTGTTTTTCACTCTTCCTCACAATATAATTAAGTCATGCACGGCATCAACCTTCGTGCTTTACACTCTTTCTCACAATCTCATCAAATCATCAACAACATAAAAGGGGATTTCACGAGAAACAGTATTTCATCATAATTTCTATCACCATTTAATATTTCAATCTCAACTCAATATTCTCAAAGGAATTCACAAGAAATCAATATTTCATCATGATTGCTGTCATCATTTATCATTTCAATCTCAACTCAATGTTCTCAACATTTCATTAACAACAATAATCGCAGATGATGGGCTTTAAGACAACTAGAATAACAAGAAATAACATTTACTCGCATGATATCACCTGACCACAAAGTATAGGTACTCGTCACCTCACCTATACATTGGATTTAACAAACAAACAGGTAACAAGTAGTCATACAATACCTATTCCCTCAAGCTAAAGTTAGACACAACACTTACCTCAATTTCGTACACTCACTGCTCAATTACTGCTTTTCCCTTCGAATTCACCTCCAACACACTCGAATCCAATCATAATTAACTTAATATCATTAATTAACGCTAAAGGAACTAACTTTACTTAAATTTATAATTTTTCCTAAGTTTTCTAAAAAAAGCTAAAACCCCAACCCCGGGTCCGCTTGGTCCAAACTCGGGGTTCGGACCAAATTAGTTTACCCATTCACCCCCGAGCCCGAATATGTAATTAGTTTCAAAATCCAACCTCAATTCGAGGTAAAAATTTGATTTTTACAAAATTTCCTAGTTCTACCCACCCTCAATTTTTACCATGAAAGTTCTTGATTTTTGATTTAAAAGTGATGAAAAATATTGGTAATTGAAAAAGTAGAGTTGAGAATTGATTACCTACACTTTGGGGATGAACTTTGGTGAAGAAAATCGTCCTTAGGCTTGGTAGTTCGAAAAATATGTGAAAAATAGGTTTTGTCTGTGTTTAAAATTGAATTTATATACCTGAGCAGACCTTCTACGTGATCGCGTGAGCCTGCCCACGTTCTCGATGCTTTACCAACTGGGCCCTCCGCGATCGCGGCCCAATGGTCGCTTTCGCATAGAAGAAAGGGGGAATGACATAGTTACCAACAAAAATAAAATTATTTACCCTTGTCTACCCATTTATTTTCTTACCCATCAAACTAATTACATCTCCTACCCATAGTAGTTTTTATGGGGAAATTTTTCTTTTTTCTCTAATTCTTTTTTATTTCTATGTTTCTTTTTTTTTCCTTTTTTTTTCTTTTCTCCTTTTTTTTTTCTCGTTTTGTTCTTATTTTTTTCTTTTTTCCTTTTCTAATTTCATTTAACTTCTTTTTTTATATTTTTTTCTCTTAATAATCCATTTTCATTTATAGCTTTCACTATTTTTTATTATTCTTTTTTATACAATAAGAAAATATAATTGATATAGTAAATATTTGTTCACTTTTTTTTTACTATAACTAGTATAATATACCCTTTGTTTTTCTTTTCTTTATCATTTTTTAAATTCAATTATTAAACTGAAATAATATCAGTTGTCACTTGATCTAATTCACTGAATATCACACTGACTATTGTTGAGCATCATAAATTACATAATCAGATTCTAAGAATCAATATGTGATTTTCATGCAAAATTTGATCTCCTTCCCTATAAATATCAGTACACACTCTACTATTAGCAGTAACACAAGCAATTATAGAGCAAGAAAATATAATCCACAGCAACCAAATCTCTATATATACTAGTTAGAATAAAAATGATAATAAAATATTAAAAAATACAATAAAAGTATAAGTAGCAAAAAAGACTTCTGGTACCATGTGATACCAATATGGTATATATGTATACCAACAGAGCATATGATTTCTCTAGAATATTGCTACAACTATATGCGACTATACTAATGTACCAAAACATTAAAGGACGCAATAAAAGTATGAGAAAATTACATGCTCGTATTGCAAGCTAAAAATTCGCAAAACAACTTGCTCATTCTGTATAATAACAGGGGTATATAGTTGTATGGGGATCGTTCCAACAATTGCCTATAACTATAAAAACTATTACATAATGCACATAATTTATGTCCATCGGCACACAAGAATTCCAGCACTGCAAATCATGTTCATATAAATAATTTCATAATAGAATTCACTTAAAAGGCAGCTAAAACAACCAAAAACAATGTTCAAACTACCATATGATACCAATATGGCATATAACTATACCAACATGGTATATAGTTTTGCTGGTTAATTTCCGGCAACTATATGGCTATACTACTATTACATAACGCACATGCATAAAGAGAAAAATAAAAAAATAGTGTACCACATATTAATATAATAAAATATTTCAAGATATTGTACTATATTACTATTATTAAAAGAAAATCAAATATTGTACCAATTAAATGCAACTAATACAACCAAAAAATGATTCAACTAGCATATGATACCAATATAGTATATAGCTATACTAATAGGGTATATAGTTGGAATGAATTGTATACCAAAATGATATATTTGTATATTATTTGGGTATACAATACAAATTCGTCTTTTTCTCTGGTTCAACTATATTTCAACCCAAATTTCTAAAATTTACTACAAAATATCTACCAAATTGACTAAAACTTTAGCTACAACCTTCAATCAACTTTCCAAACAAACTCATGCAGGATCCGATCAAAACAATTAAAAACTCAAACAGACCAAGTTATGAGTTTCAAGCTTCAAGGTCCTTCAATGGTAAATTTTTGTACAATAAAAATAAATCTCCAAAACCAGCATCAAAGGTACAATCTACACATCAAAGAACAACAACTAACGAATTTCAATAGTAAAACACTATAAAAAATCAGATCTGGCATTTTGAACCCATTCATATGGAGTTTCAATTTATTTTTTTCCAAATTTGAAATTACATCCATTTCAAGATATTACAAGGGAAATGGAAGAAAAATTTTGTAAGAACAAATTACAAGTAAGTCAAGAAGTAGAAAACAAAGAAAATAACTCAAGGATCTGGAGTTACTAAAATTAAGACCAAGTCTTCTTTAATCTTGGGTTTTCACCCAAATTTTTCTGCTCCTATAGAGTCATCAACTACCTACTAAGGGTAACCTGAAGTTGTACCCTCGTCCAAATTCTCAGTGTTGAAAGAAGAGCTATTTTAATAGAATAAATGAATAACCGGGTAAATAGTTTGGACCGTATGGGCAGGAGTAGTAAATAGTTTGGGCATGGGCATTAAAGAGTAAATAGTTTGGAATTAATGGGTATAAAGTGAAATTTTCTCAAGAAGAAAACTCAGGCTCCTCCCCCAGGCCCAATTTACTCAACGTGTTCGCATGAGTCGGCACGTGTTCACGAAGGGTATTCCACTGATGATTCGTGTTCGCGGCCCAGACTTCGGGTTCGTGTAGTACAAAAACGACTTCCAGGAATTTTACCCTTCGCGATCGCGAAACACAAAATCACTGGGCACCAGATGCAGCAATACAACAAACTTTTCTAAGTGTAAAAATATCTCGTGGCCTATCCGAAACTCACCCGAGCCCTCGAGGCTCTAAACCAAACATGCACACAGGTCTAAAAACATCATACGGACTTGCTCGTGCGATCAAATCATGAAATCATGAAAATAACATGTAAAACTATGAATTAAACCTCATCTCAAGAACACTTAAAGTTCACTATTTCTCAACCGGACGTCAAATCACGTCAAATAAACTCCGATTTTCACCAAATTTCACAGATAGTATTCAAATACTATAACAATCTGTACCGGGCTCTGGAACCAAAATACGGGTCCGATACCAATGATTTCAAACGTTAATTCTTTTCTTTATTTCATTAGTAATTCAACAAAACAATTTCTTTCAAAAATTGATTTCCAAGGCTTGAAACCTCAGAATTCAATTTCGGCATACACCCAAATCCCATATTTTACTGCGCACCTCCCGGGATCGTCGGAACACAAATCCGGATCCATTTACTCAAAAGGTTGACTCAAGTCAACTAAAACCAAACTTTAAATTCTAAAACTTAGTATTTCTCATATTTTCACATAAAGCTTTCCGATTTCACGCCCGGACTGCGCATGCAAATCGAGGTAATTTAAAATTAAATATTTTTATGACTAATAAGCCTAGAACATAGTCTTAATTCATAAAATGACCTCTTGGGTCATCACAATGGAAAGTATAAATTGGATTTAGTTGTCAAATTGCCGCTATAGGAAATAGATTTGATTGCTTTAATATATTATTCTTGTCTCTAGTTTTTTTCTTTTCAAAATAAGAGGAACAAACAAAAAGAGAAAACTGAAAATAAAAACTTCAGTGAATTGTATGAATCTTAGTGCATTTGCAGAGTGGGTAACCGATAATCACAAATTTGACATCCTATTGCGTGTTGAACCAATTTAACGAAGATATTTTTGTAAGGTGTGCTTTGACTAACAAGTGATCATAGTCAAATGGTGAAATTTTTATTTTTTAGAAATAAAATAAGGAGGGGGTTTTTATAATCTGCTGTTGTGAATCAAACATCTCTTAGTATTTCTTTTTGAACTAAATATGAAAAAATTGATAGGTATCTCAGTATGCTTTTATCTTCTTTTCCTTTTCCCTGTGAGTGATTTTTTGGGACACTGAACAACATGCTATCAGCTAATTATAGAGGACAACATTAATCATTAAATATAACTAGCTAGTCTAAAAAATTGTCGAACCTTGTACCGAGGGCTTGTAACCAAGTAGGGCATTGAAGTGATTGTTCCATTAAGAATGGACTTGAGTAGTTGTGAAGTTCGTTCGTTTGGCCCCTCTGTACTCTTGGCAGAATTGGGCACGTAAAAGGCGCGGGCTAGAGGCAGAGAGAGAGCTCTGTCAAGGGAAGGGATTCAAACGCATGATGTATGTCTAACTCACACAATCCGTGCTGCTTCCTCGACACAAAGCAGATGTCCTGTTGTCACCACCCGGATGCCAGTATTGCTCCACAAATTATATGGCTTAAATGAGAACATTTGATAATGGGTGAAATGCTTAAAGCAGTTGCAATCACAGTTCAAATGAAACAGATTAAACATCCTCAATTTTCCCTCAGCAGTTCGAAAAGCAAACATGGCTATTAACCCAGAACAGTTTCTAGGAAGTACAACTAGTTAGCTAGAACTCAAAGCTTGATTTCTAAATGTGACAACTGAAGAATTTAACGAAAGTAAACATTAAGCTAAAAGCCAATTCCCTAAACATCCAACAAGTCTGCATGGTACTACTGAGTTTGGCTTCGGTCTACCCGTTGTTTCTTGGAAAGTCTCAGTCGGAACTCCCCTGCACATAACCATCCTATATGAGGAACATGGAAATAGGTCTAATGATGATATTAACACTGCCACCACACCACAACTATTCAAACATACCGATGAACGAGAATAAGAGAGGCTCCTGCTCCGACTCCTGCTTGGGCTCCTTGCATGCTTCCGACGATGTTGCTACAAGACAGCAAAGTTTGTGAAATCATAACTTAGATACGCGATTTAATAAAGCATAGTTGAACTGCATTATCCATAAAGAGATATAACGCTAGTTCTACTTACAGGTGACAGTGGAGATCTGGATCGTGACTGAGATCTGCAAAAATCCCAGAAACAATTCTAGTTAATATCAGTAGAATTCTGTAGCCAAAAGGTTTCAGAACGACCTTTGATCCAAATGAATCCATGCTACTTCCACGTCCACAATCAAAGTAGTTAACAACAGCTACCGGCAATCTATGATATCAATCAACCAACAGAATCAAATTGAAACAAAAACCAATCGCAACATACTTCCTGGAGATTGTCCGTGCAAGTTATGAGGTCATACCATACAAATGCATGCACCGCCCCGCACGCTTTAAGAAACAAATTAAATTTTTATTTGTGTATTCAATAGTGTTCCCACGTTCAGAGCCCTCGAGATTAGCCCAAAAACAATTTGATATATTGCTTTGAGTAAAATCCACCTTAATAACATATTAAAATGCTATTTACCATCCTGAGTTTACCAGAGGTGCTCATCCACTAAAACAGATTACTGCCACAACCAAGCGAGTTGCCTGAATTTGAGCACCATTGGACATCACCTGCCTAAAAAGCAATCCCCAGATCGCCACGGAATGCAAGATCTAGAAAAACAAAAAAAAGGCAATCTTCGTAATCATCTTACTAACCATAAAGCTGGTAATTCATTCTGAAGAAATACCGAATCAAAGAAATTGGGGAGAGGAAGAAGAGAACAATGGAAAGAGGAAACTGCATCTCAACTATTCCTGGAATTTCAGAAAACTAGACAAGAAATGTAGTGTCATCCCACCAATAATGCTTCAGAGTTCGTTCGGGGAGTCATTCTCCAATGGTTTTGGAAATCAATTTTCAAGTTTGAAAAATCAAATCGTCTAAACCACAGTAGGTATATCAAATCATTCAACTATAAGTGCCTAACTTACAAAGTCCATCCTCAAAACTCAATGACAGCCAGAAGATAATTCAATAATAAACCACGAGAAGTCCCCGATAGTCAGGCTCTCAACTCCAACCCAACCCCTCCCCACCCAAAAAAGAAATAACCCATAAAATTCTCCTGCTGGTCACCTCTTTAACCATTCCTCCCTTAACACCCCCAAACAAGATGAAATTTCCAGTCACTAGAACCCTAGATTGCGGGGAGAACAGTGTCGTTACCCTACGAGAAAGGTAAAAAACTGGCAATTTTTACTTATAAAAAGAATGTATAACAGAAGTATTGTACAGAAACTTCAAATACATGGTTGCTGGACATATAACACAAGATATAATAATTACAAAAGACAAATATTTACATAGATAAAAGAATTAAGAAACTGCAATTGATTGAAATAATGAAGTAAAACCACGAAATCAAGTTCAAAGTTCGAACCCGTTTAAAAGAATTTCTTATTTAGATGCAAATATGCAGTTTTTGACATCTATTTCAGCTTGAGTGACTAGCTTTCTTATACTAAGTTTTTAATTTCTTATTCCCACTACCTCTCAAATTCTTTCATGACGTTTCCTTAATATCACTTCAAGGGCTATATTTTTTGTTAGTGACATCAGCTCGATAGAGCCTCATGAATAAGCTTAATATTTCGTAACAAAGCATTTAGTTGGCTGGTTTTGGTTAAGATGCACAATGCAGCGACTTGTGGAAATACACCACCTGCATTGCACCTAGCTTCAACCTTAAGCACCTCTAAATCCGTCGAGCAAGAAAAGAAAAATACCGCTGAAAGACTGGAAAAGACAGATGGACGTACTTGGTAACTGTACAGCTACGGTTTCACACGCTTCCACTACTTAAAATTCAACATCTTCTAGATTAATACAAGTAGATAGACATATCCTACAGAATAGAAGGTACAAATCCATCAATCTTCGGCAATAAAGAGGTAGATCGTCTCACACTCTCATTCTTACAAAAGGGCTATCTCCTCTTTCCATGTCATTTTTTATTTGAAATATGCAAGCTAGAAATAACTTCTCGCCGAATAAGGACTCGGTTACTCTGATTCCTTCCAGACCAATCTAAAACTTATATTCTTCTCTCCTTGGAAATTCTTATAGCACCAAATTCTCAATTCCTAATCTATCTACTCCACAGAGTATCATATCCCTCCCCAATTTTATATAATTATATGGTCATTGCTATTCCTACTAATTTCAGTACTAATGTTATCTTTCTGTAGCTCTCGAAAGATAAAAAGAGACATTTTAGATGTCTAATTCTATACATTCTGGTGATACTACAAAGTGAGTTTTTTGACTCAATTTATCTCCAGAAAATGGAACTTCAAACAATGAGAAGTGCTTGATCATCTAACCAGACAGAGCCACCTAAACATAACAAAACAAAACTGTGGCCTAAAGCCTTGCATGGGGCAGAAAGAAGAAAAAGCAAACAAAAGCTCCAAGAAACTTTGATGTTCATTCTCCAGATAAGTATAAAAAACACTCAACTGCATAGAAAATTGTGAGTAGTCCTTTCTCCAACAATGGTGTCATTACCTTAACCAATCAAAACCATGACGATAACAGGAGCTGAATATCTAAACAACAAAGAGACTCCCAAATCAACATAGGTTTTCTATTGTATAGTCATACTGCTGATTCCTCATATAGAATTTCCATTACATAAAGCATAAAAACACCACCAAAAAGGGGATACTGCTCAAACGAACGTAAAGGAGGATCCTAAGAAGAACATTACTAAACACACCGCACCTAGCAATTAAGGTACACTATATGTAACGGACTAACAAAAAGAATTCAAATAAGACACGCTCATATGCTACAAAGCATGAATTAGGACTATATAAACTTTTTTTTTTAACTAGACTTGAAACATGATTAATTTAGCAAAGCATAAGAGAAATATAAAAACCTTGATGTGAAACAAAGAAAGTACCTAGAAACAGAGCGAACAGGGGAAAAAGACCTTGAGCGCGAGACAGACGCGGAGCGACGAGAGTATTTACCCCTAGGAGACACACTGCCGAATGACTGTTAGTAAACATGCTAAATTTTCTGAAGGTGATGGAAAAGACAGTCAGAAACTAAACCTTCTGCTCTGGCTGCTATAGCTCCGTCGAGGACTCCTGCTTCTTGAGTAACTTCTGCCTCTTGAATAATATGGACTTGGGCTCCTGGAATAGCTACGTCTCTTATCATACTCCTCCACCTAAAGAGTAGATAACTGAGTTAAATTAATGAATAAACACAACATTGGATCCAGGACTTCTACTACTGACAGAGAACAGACCCTAATATAGGATCGAGAGAACTGATTGCGAAAGAGAGAGTCATCAAGTTTCCTTATCTGCAAAAGAAACAAACAAAAAAAGAGATAAATGAGGAGACTGACAAAGGAGCAAGGAATTAATTAAACCAGAAAACCTTTATTATTCCAGAGGAGAAGAAGAACCAATGATATGATATTACAGATTAAAACAAGTCACTTAAAGCTTTTATTAGCCTACCGCATATTTCATATCCTCATAGTTGGTATAGTCCACAATCCCCCTCAAGCCTGCAAAAATAGTAGTAGCTAACATCAACTGCTTCTATTGCAATGCGTACACATCAATGAAATTTTAACTCAGACTAGAAAGAATGGAGGACAAAAAGAGTAGGCATACTTTCTTTAATCGTCACGAGCCTTACATGAAAGTGATGCACGGATATCTGGTGCATTAAGATAAAATAGACTGCACACTAAGTGACCTATTATATATGGTGTCTGATCAGAGAAGTGTTAGCTAACTGATCTTTATAGTGCTTCCTCCCCAACTAAAAACTTTTATTTTTAAGTGAGCTAAAGAATATCTTCTTAATGACTTTAGATGTTCTTGAGGAGTTTCAATTGGTAAATGATTTTCTTCACTAAATTTATCTTTGAGCAAAATGAAATATCAGGTTAGAAGCGTACAGGTCTTGTAAGTGATCTTATATGCACAAGATGGTTATTCTAATCCTTTCGGTTCAAGTAATTGGCATTAATGTAGGCTTTATTCTGAATTTATCTGACCCTTGCTGTCTTTGGAAGTTTAAGAAAATAAAGGAACTACTGGAATAGTAAACAAGAATATTTTTTATATTTGTGAAATTAGCTTGACTATATTCTAGAAAAAATTTGAACACTTTGGGGTATTTAATTCTCTTTCCCCTCAGACTACTTTCCAAAAATCTCCCAATGTGATTGGTCGCGGACATCACTGATATTAAGATGATCATTGAATTCGACTATGGTATGAGTTTGGCTTTCGGAAAGCAAATTGTGTTTTTGGATTTTTTTCTGAAGATCTTATTCTGAAACATAGTTGTGTTAAAAAATTATTTACGTCTTAAAACATCATAAAAACTGTCAAACAATAAAAAATTAATACATTGAAGCTGAATAAACAATGAAAATACCCAGACTAAACATCTTGATTTGCTTCTTAATATTTCTTTAAACTGGTCAATTGGAAAAAAAGGAACAAAGGAGCTATAACGGAAGTATTGAGATGTGAAGGGCCTTGATTTGTTGAAAATCAACCATTATCCTGTTTGGTTTCAAAACCGACATATCTGGTTTCAAAGTCAGATAAATAATAAGAATTCATTTAGATTTTGATCTAACACCTGTTTCCCTAATCACTGAATAAGACAAATTGTTTAATATATTTGTTTAATGATATTTCCAGAAGTATTTTCCCTATCACGAGCGACATTCTACCAGTACCATGCTATTCGAGTCTTTCTTTGTAAGATACAAGCACCAGTGATCAAGAAGGAACCTGATTGTCTCACGTGTTAATTTGTTATGTTAAATACCTGTTTAGACACCCTTTCAGCAAAAATATGTAAAATACTAGTATGACTTAGAAACCAATGTACATTTCCCCTCCTGGGAAGATATGTGCATTTAATGAAAATCATTAAGAATTGAACAACTGCAACTATAAAAACTGCCTCAATAACCTAACTAACCGTCACGGTCTCGAAAAACTTGAGAGAAACAGACATCTCCTGCTCGACGCATGTGATCCTAGCAAGACCAAGTAAAAGAAACCACAGTGATCAAAATCTCTCGCAAGTTCCTGAAATCTTTACTGATCATAACAAGATAACTGTAACACATGCTAACCTTCAAGTCTTGCCATGAAGCAGAAGATGGTAGTCCAGAGATCAGAACTGCAAAGTTTTTATTTAGCATGAAATAATAACTACATGAAATAGCTTAATGTCGAGGAGGCAAGGAATTATGATAACACAACTAAAATCAGGCTAACCGCGATGGTTTGAGCGCCTAGAAACTCCACCACGACTCCCGCTACTGTAACTGCTGTGGCGATCATATGATGATGATCCTTGCCCACCGTGAGCAAGTTCAACCTACATAAATCATAATAAACAACAACAATGGTGAACATAACCTGACTTCCAAAATACCACAAATCACGAAAAAGACGGGGAGGGGAGGAGAGAACTAACTCGTAATCGATGTCCATCAAAATCATAGCCATCGCGCCCACGGATGGCATCATCAGCATCACGAGAATCTTCAAACTGGAACGTACAAAAGAATGACAACAATGAGATCTATCGAACATTATGTAGCATCGCGAAACATATGAAGAAAATTGAGCTATCCGCCAATACAATAAGGGAATAACTAACGTCTAACATCTCAATCATTCAATTCCTAACAAAAAACTCACCTCTACAAATGCATAACCAGGTGGTCTAGGAGGAACTTTCAAATCAATTTCCACGATATGCCCATACTGCAGGAAATTCATGGAGAAAATTCAAAAGATTAGAAACTTGGCATAGGTAACCAAAAAAAAAAAGAGGGGAGAATTGGCAAAAATACTGGTCCAAACACCAAAATGGTTAGCCAACACGTAACAAAAAAACCATAAATTTTAATGATCCTTAGTCAACCATTTTAGAAATGAACCAAAAGGAATTATGTAATTGACAAATATAGCAACAGAAAGAATCTATAATGATAAATTAAAAATAGGCCATCTTTTGTCAGAAGAAAAATTCATGTATATTGTAAAGCTACCAGCTGTTCCATTATTAGGTAAAAGAGCATGATCCCCAAAGTGCCAAATTAGATGACTTTTTAGAAAGCTGAAAGGAAAAAAAAAGAAAAAGAAAACTGAAAGACTAAATGAGTGCTGTGACAGTAATGGGAAACTCAACGGGGAGATTCAAATCATTTAAGAACAAGAGATTAAGCTAAAAGAAGGAAAAAGCAAGTATTTTCACACACTACCAAACCAAAGAGGGATGACTACTCTCTTTTTTAGAACGTGAAGTTAGACTAAACACCTCTTATCACTTTAAGAGTTTGATATGAAGGCAAGAGACTTGAGAAGACCAAGAAAGATAGACAATGCACAAGGTCTCCTAATCTACTTAGGCACAACTTACACATATGCCACCAGATATAAAACATATTACAAGAATGAATCCTTGCATTTAACCCCCAAATTTCCCTCTGTGTTAGACAAATTTATTCCTCTTCCAATCCACCCAAGAGTGCAAGTTCTCATGGAACTCGCTGGCGCCCGTCTAGATGACACGAAGTAAGCCAACATAAAAGGAGAAACAAATTGTAGGTAAATGTATAACTTAGTTATAACATATCAAATTGCAGAAAATATGTCCTTCCAGAGAACTAGTAACTTATCTAACTAACCTTGTAAAACAAATCCTCTACTTCTCTCTCACGAATATCACCAGGAAGATTGCCCACATAGATAGTCCGACTTAAACGACCCATTATGCCTGAAACCATTAACCAAAAGAATGCAGCTTGTTCAAACATTGGAAGTGGTTATAAGTGAACAATTGGGAATGCAACGAAGAATTTTTGTTAATTCTTTTGATGGTGGGGGAAGGGGGTGGAATTAATCAGAGTTGCCTGACGCTCATCAGTGAAAGGCCATAATGAATGGCCAACTAAAGAAGGGCAAAACAAAGTAAAGTAACATCGCAAAAATACGCAAGACGATATGGAACTATTACAGCATCTTTTCCTTCAAAGAAGAGCTTCTACATAAAGAATAATGTTACTACTACCAAAATTACATAATGCTCTTCAAAGCATCTTAAAATTACAGAACGAAGTTATATGACAAGCAACAGAATAACAAATATCATAAATGATCAATCTAAAACTAATCTAAAAGATTATGCTTGTCAGCAATAGTAATAAAAAAAAACACCAGATATATGAAGAGAAAATATCAAAAGGCGTTCTTTTTCATTTCACTGTGTTTAGTATGACGAAAGTCATTTCTGGTGTTAGGTTATCCATTCTATCAAAAAGGGAGAAAATAACTTCTGGACATCATTTTCTCCTAACTTTTAGTTCATATCACTTACTCCAATTAACACACACATTATTATCAATATGTAATGCTCAATATTTCATCAAAACAACGCCCGGTTTGTTAATATTATTACTTATCTTTATCTGATTAAAATAATATATATTATTACTAATCTGTAATATATTTTTCCAAACAATATTCACGTAACAATTACTATCAAGAAGTATATTTTTGGAAAATATTTTCCATAAATAATAACTTTTGTCCTGCCAAATACACATCATGTTCCTTTTTCCTCGAGTCTATGCATGTAAAAGTAAAGCAAATAACCGTCGGTTAAAAAGGCCGAGAAAACAATCAAGAACTTCAACCAAATTCGCTACTGATACAAATTATTTTAATAAGTATTTTTAACGGATTCTATAAAAACATGGATATTATCACAGCTTTAAAAATAAAAAAAATTAAAAAAACAGACCAACAGCAGAAAACCCAGAAAAATCCTAAAGTCTCTTCAAGAACTACCAAATCCAAAATTCTTTTTAGAAGAAAAACAGTCGTTGATATAAAACCTAAATAGAGAAGCGGTGAAATTTTATATGGATTTAATTTTCTAATAAATTGGATTGCGGAGAAATGGAGAAACAGCTTACCTGTAGGATCCAACACTAGAGATTGCGGAGAAAGAAAAAATTGCAGCAGACGAAAAACAAGTGGCATTAACACATGAACTCAAGTTATATATACAAGGGAAAAGGAAAGAAGCTTATGTACGCTACTTCTAGAAACTCGACACAAATCTAAGGACGTCATGTCATCACATGACATCTGTCCTATGGACACGTTTTTTAAAGTTCAGGGGAAAAAAACAGATAGGAAAATTAAGTGGTCGTTTGGACATAAGAATTGTGGATTCCAAAAAAAGTGATATTTTATTTGAAAATTAGAGTAATATTATTTGAAACTATTTTTAATTTTCTTGAGTGTTTTGAGCGAAAATTTTGAATTTTCTTTTGGTGTTTTTCAAAAACTTTACGTGAAATTTAAAATTTTTATGGCCAAACAATAATTCTAAAATAGTAAATAAAAAATAAAAGAAAAGAAGAATTTTTTTGATGGCCAAACGGGCCCTAATTCTAACTCATAAAAAGGGAAAAGGAAAAGAAAATTTGCATACCCTGGTCTATATTTCACTTGGGGATTGGTCATTCACGTATGTTTTTTATATGTAGATATTTTAACCCTCTTGACTTCGATCAAAGATTAAGGGTGTGTTTGGTACGAAGGAAAATATTTTTCAATCTTTTTATGTTTGGTTGGTTTAAATATTTTGAAAAATTATTTTACTGATAAATTTATTTTTCTCCAATTGGAGGAAAATATTTTCCCTATCAAAGGGAAAACATTTTTCAAAACTTTTCCAGTCTTCTCTACCATATTCCATCCAACCTCTCTCCCACCTACTCACCCCCTCACTCTACCCCTACCCCACTAAATATTATTAATAGTATTTTTTTTTTCATGTTATAGATAAAGTATTTTTTTTATTTCAACAAATGAATATTTTCTTTTCATTCACCAACCAAACAAGAGAAAATAAGTCATAAACTCACTCATTTTTCATGAACACATTTTCTAGAAAAATATTTTTTCATGAAAAAGATTTTGCTTCGTACCAAACACACCCTAAGGACCACCTTTTTTCTTCTCAAAAGACCCTCATTTTAGTAGCGGTGATTTTTAGATAAAATACTTTTAGATAGATGTTTCGCATCTAAACTTCTAAAGCACTTAAAAATTAATTTTGAATTAATTTTTTCGATGTCAATTTGATTAAGGATGTGTTTGGTATGAAGAAAAATATTTTCCGGATAATATTTTTCAATTTTTCTATGTTTGGTTGGTTTAAATGTTTTGGAAAATATTTTCCTTATGAACTCATATTCCTCCAATACTTTCCTCCAATTATCAAGACAAGGAATAATATTTTCTAAAACTCCTTCTCAACATTCCTCGCCCTATTCCCCACCCTCACCAACCCACTCCATATCCTCACACCCACCCACCTAAGCCCAACCAGTGCCTACCAACGCCAACGCCAACCCCTCTCACCAAAAAGGTTTTTTATTCAAATTTTTGTTTTTTCGTTTTTCTGCACCCCCACCCCACCTACACCCCTTCCCCCCTGCCCCCCTCGGATTATTTTTTTTATTTTTTTTATTTTCAGTTTTAGTTTTAGTTTTTTCATCTTTCGGTTTACATGTTCGAAATTTTACAAGTTCCAAAGTTATGAGTTCAGAGGTTTATGTGTTTGGTAGTTATGAGTTTAGAAATTATAAAGTTTACGGGTTCAAAATTTTACGGTTTCGAAAGTTTAACAGTTAAGAAGTTTATGAAATTTGTGGGTTCAGAAGGTTGTTGGTTAGAAAGTTTATGGATTCATATTTATTGTATCTAAATTATTTGTGAATACTCTTGAGAAGTTATTTTCCTTAACTTGCGTACCAAACATCAGAAAATGAATAAGATTGCTACTTGTTTTTCAAGAAAATATTTTCTTGGAACGGAAAATATTTTTCGTTATACCAAACACACCCTAAGTCAACCAATTTTGAAATGATTTCTTAATTTACGTCCAGAGTAGTTGTATAAGCTGTAATTTCAAGCTTCTACAGAAAAGAACTTTTGGCTTAGATGTATGGGTCAAAATCCGATTGAGGAAATTCGGCATAAAGAGGTGATCAAGTGTGAGAACTGCGGCTCATCATGAGCGACAAGGCCGAAGCCGACTAGGGCTTAACAATATGGAGGTGTCGAGCAAGCCATTAAGGTCGAGGTCGAGTAGCGAAAAAAGGAATAACGGCTAGTATAACTTTGGAATCTTCAAAACTGTTGTACTTTTTTAGGGGTTTTTGGGAGTATCCCTTATAAATAGTAAAAAAAAGAGGACAAAAGGGAGGTAACATTTACTCTGTTAAGAACTCTTATGAAAAGTTGGTTCTTGAGGATAACAAAAACTATTACTTTTCCACAGTGATTCGATTTGTTGTTTTGTCTTACCTTTTCACGCATCAGATCCGAGAAAGTATCGTATATTCCCATATCCATTTGTCTTACATTTTTTTCAGAGGGAATCATCCACCTCATTCAATATTTGGGTGAATCCTTCCTTTTATTTACATTTATTTCCATTCAACATATTTATTGCTCATCATTATCTCACTATTCGTTCTTGATAGCTTCATTTAATATCTATATATTACGTTGGTTCTACCGTTATTCGACGTTATTTTACATGCACGCGTTAGATCTGAGATTTATTATATTTAGCTAGAATTTACCCTTCACCTTTCTTATTTTTAATTGGTTTAGCAAAAAGTTTCATACTTTTTGGTCAAATAATTTGGCGCCGTCTGTGGGAAACTTTCTAATCAAAGTCATAGTTTTTCTAGATCTAAAAAAAACATACCAACAACAAAATTTAGAAATTTCTTTTTCCTACTTGCACAGTCTAACATGGTAGGAAATTGAGAAAAAAGGTTGAAGGCAGTGGCAGACCTTACTGCTAATCTCCTAAGCACCATCAATGAGGTTAATGGAGAAGACGGGGAGAACGTGACACCAAGCGCTTCTCCTAGGCGAAGTGGTTCACCCCTCCCTTATGGCAGCGTTACCACCTCCCGTGGAAAAGGAGCCTCTACGTCCACGACGGAGGAAGCACCACCAACAGTGAAAAAACTATTGGCTAATGAGTACGCTAACCAGTATACTCGACAAACCTGCCCAAAGGGCGAGTAGGGAGGACGCACGGGTTGACATCACAACAACAAACAATGAGCAGCACGTCTCTCCTCCTTCAACAAGTATCACTCACACTGTTAATGATGCAGGTAATGACGCCCTCGCTGCTATTCTAAGAAAAATGGAGGATATGGAGGACGAGAACAAAGCACTCCGCGACCAAATGAGGGAGCACCAGAAAAGGGTAGATAAGATACCAAGCGCCCCAAATCTTTTATCAAAACGGGATACCGACCGGTTTGTGGAACAACTGTACAGCGACGAGGCCGCACCACATGCTATACCCAAAACATTCAAGATGCCACCGCACTTGGAGATAAATGACGGTACAACGGACCCTGAAGATTACATCGTCCACTACGTCACCGCAGTAAAAGGCAACAACCTCGCTAAAGAGCAAGTATTATCTATATTGCTGAAAAAGTTTGGTGAAACCCTAACCGGGGGAGCACTGAAATGGTACTCACAACTGCCAGCACGATCCATAGAAACATTTGAGAAGATGGCCGAAAAGTTCATCACCGCCCATGCCGGGGCCAAGAAAGCATAGGCAAGGGCGAATGATATATTCGCCATTAAATAGTCACCCGGCGAAGGGCTCAAGGACTTCTTCGCCCGGTTCAATCGAGTGAGAATGACTCTCCCAAATGTATCGGAGGGAATGGCGGTAGAAGCTTTCCAAAACGGGCTAAATAGGAGCGGTTTGAAGGAGACCAGAAAACTGTTGAGCAGGCTCATGAAGGTACCCCCACCACTTGGGAAGAAATACATAACGCATATTATGCCGATGTGAGGGAGGACGAGGAAAACCTCAACGGACCAACCCAGTGGTTGACGTCGGTACATATGGAGTCGAGAAAAGATCGTAGAAATGATAACAGAAGAGATCATGTAGGTATGCGCCTCAACCACGAAAGACACCAGCCATATATCAGAACTACCATCATAGCACCACCACCCCCTCCCCCCCTCCATGGCGACGGCCCATCCATGCCGCAAATAGGGGCTTACCGAAAAGAAAGAGGTATGCCTTCACTATTATCTGCTCACAATTTTGTGTTTCTCCTTTAGAGATAGTCTACGCCCTAGAGAAGCTCGACCCAAAGGTGAAATGGCCCCAAAAGATGAAGTCCGACCCAAATACCAGAAAATTGAACGCCCTATGTGAATTCCATCAGGAACAAGGTCATAAGACGGAGGACTGCATCACCTTGAGGCAAGAGGTAGTGAACATGCTCCACCAAGGGCATTTGAGAGAGCTGATGAGCGACCGAGGAAGAGCAAATTTCGCTCGAGGACGAGAATAGTATCAGGGCCCCCCTAATCTGCCCTCCCCAGCCCGCACCATCCAAATGATCATAGGCAGAGGCAACAACGCGACAATCAACAATGTCAAGTTCACAACCACCCATAAGTTGAAGCAATCAATCACCCATGAACGGTATGACAACCTCGAAGAAAGTATCATCTTCGATGAGTCGAACACCCACGATTTGACCTTTCCTCACTATGATGCCCTGGTTATTACTTTGTGCATTTCAGATACTGGCGTGAAATGAATTATGGTAGATGACGGAAGCGGCACGTGCATTATCACCCTCGAGTCCTCACACAAATAAGGCTCGAGGACAGAATGGTGTCACGCTGCATCACACTAACTGGTTTTAACAATGCAGTTGAGCGGACTTCTAGAGAAATCACACTACCAGTTCTGGCCGGTGATTTCACCCTCGAGGCTACGTTCCACATAATGGATCAAGACACAACGTACAACTCCATCATAAGACGGCCTTGGATACATGCTATGAGGTCCGTTCCATCCAGCTTATATCAGGTCATCAAGTTTCCCACCCCATGGGGAATATTCAGCATACGTGGCGAGCATCACACAACCCAAGAATTCTATCGCGTCGCCCAAGACTGCACGTACACCCAACAGTTGAAAGGCAAAGGCGTGGAAGCATAGCAATTAACGAAGTCGAGGTCGAATAATGACGAAGGGAAAGATGCCATTAAGGACCCCGAAGTCGTTGAGGCTACGGTATCAACTGTGGAAGACCTCGACCCCGTTCAGCTCGATAAAAGTGACCACAACAGAAAATCTTATATCGGCCACAAACTTCAAGAACCAAGTAAATTCCATCAATTTTAATTAACAATACGGACTTGTTTGCCTTTTCCCATGCAGATATGCAGGGCATCCCGAACGAAATAGCAACACACAAGCTGAACATTGACCCACTCTACCCCTCGGTCTGGCAGCTTAGAAGAAAATTTAGTGCCGCAATAAATGATGTCGTCCGTGAAGAGGTGGAAACATTGCTCGAAAATGTCTCTATCACGGGGTCAAGGTAACCCCAATGGGTCGCCAACATGGTCATGGTGAAAAAGAAAATGGGAAGTGGCGCATGTGCGTGGACTTCACAGATCTGAACAAGGCATGCCCAAAAGATTCATTCCCACTACCTCACATTGATCAACTCATCGACGCAACATCAGGGCACGAGCTATTAAGTTTCTTAGACACCTATTCGGGTTACAACCAAATCCTCATGGACGAGGAGGACCAGGAAAAAACTATTTTCATCACCCACCAAGGGACGTACTGCTACAGAGTTATGCCATTCGAATTGAAAAATGGGGGGCCGACATATCAGAGGCTAGTAACCAGAATGTTCAAGGAAATGCGCCTTCAGTGTAACCTCAGGAAAATTCCTTGAATTTTTATTGTCACAGAGAGGCATCGAGGTTAACCCCGACCAAATCAAGGCTATAGAGGGAATACCATAAAACTTGACCAGTAAAAAGCAGGTGCAGAAGCTGACCGGTCATATAGCAACCCTATCGAGATTCATCTCATGATCCTCTAAAAGATGTCACAAATTCTTAGTGCGTCGACGCCCTGAGAGAACTAAAGGCGTACTTATCTTCGCTCCCGTTTCTTGCTAAGGCAGATCCCAAAGATCGCCTTTTAATCTACCTGGATGTGTCTGACGTTGCAGTGAGCGTAGTCCTAGTCCAAGAAAATAAAGGTACTCATTCTCCAATCTACTAAATTAGCAAGACCTTGGTCGATACCGAAACAAGGTACCCTCACCTCAAAATGCTAGTCTTGGCTTTGGTCGTAGCTTCACGAAAGCTTAGACCTTACATCTAATGCCACCCCATCTCGGTGGTCACGACCTTCCCTCTGAAGAGTATCCTACACAAGCCTGAGTTGTCGGGTAGGTTGGCCAAATGGGCCATCGAATTGAGCGAGCACGATATAACCTATCAGTCATGAACATCGATAAAGTCACAAGTACTTGCCGACTTCGTCGACGACTTCAGCGCTAAAATAATGCCTGAGGCCGAAAGGGAAGCCACTGCTACTTCTCCCAAGGTACATGACCTATGGATTCTGTACACCGATGGTGCCTCTAACGCATCAGGATTTGGACTGGGACTCATACTCAAGGTCCAACAAGCGAGATAATTCGCCAGTCCATACTGTGTCCCGACATGACTTACAATGAGGCTGAGTATGAGGCCGTGATTACAGGATTGAAACTGGCCCTCAAGTATGGAGCACGACGGATAGTCCTTCGATGCGACTCCCAACTCGTCGTCAATCAAGTCATAGGGACTTTACAAATCAAGGAACAAAGGCTACCGAAATATCAGGCCGAGATATTCAAGTTACTGCCCGAGTTCGACGAATGCCAGCTCGATCAGATACCTCGAACGTAGAACGTCGAGGTAGACGGCATCGCCAAATTGGCGACAGCCACCAAAAGTAGAAACAAAAAAGAGAACATGGCCACACTCCTCAACTTAACCATCGACCAAATTGAGGTACGCACTATTAACTTAACTTGGGACTGGCGCAACCGTATCGTCGTCTACCTGCAGGACGACGTGCTACCAAGCGACAAAAAAGAAGCCAAAAAGCATCGAATGCAACAGCCAGGTATAGCATCATCAACAACGACCTGTAGAAAAGTACGTATAGCGGCCCTCTAGCAAAATGTTTGGGACCAAACCAGACACGGCGCGTTCTAGAAGAGGTCCACGAGGGACACTGCGGGCACCGACAATCGAGCCCTAGTTAGATGTCTCATACGAGCAAGCTACTACTGGCCCACAATGAAAAAGGAAGCACCTGATTTTTTTTTAAAATGCAAACCATGCCAAAAGTATGCCCCCATGATCCACCAAGTGGGAGAGTACCTCCACTCAGTCACTTCACCTTGGCCATTCATCATATGAGGAATGGATATTGCCGACCCCCTTCCTGCAAGATGAGGTAATGTACGATTTCTTTTGGTTTTAACTGATTATTTTTCTAAATGGGTGAGCGCAGGTGCATTCGCACAAATACGCGAACAAGAAATGATCGCCTTTATATGGAGGAACATCGTGTGCCGCTTCGGCATCCTCAAAGAAATCAGTTGTGACAAAGGACCTCAATTCATAGGGAAAAAGTTTGCCGAGTTCTTCGAGAAATGGCACATCAAAAGAATACTCTCCACGCCATATCACCCCACCGGCAACGGACAAGTTGAATCCTCCAACAAAACGATATTGAATATCATGAAAAAGAAACTCAAAAACGCCAAGGGACTGTGGCCAGAGGTGCTACTAGAAGTGTTGTGGGCATATTGCACCACGCCAAAGACAAGCACAGGGGAAACACCGTACTCACTAGTCTATGGGACTGATGTAGTGATACCGGTCGAGGTTGGAGAACCAAGTCTAAGGTCTCAAATGAGAGCGGGCCAAGCAACAAAGAAAGCATAAGGTAAGACCTCGATGAGGTCGAAGAACGAAGAGACATGGCTTACATAATAATGGTAGCCCAAAAACAACAGGCAAAGCGGTACTACAACAAAAAAGCCAAGGTCAGACCACTCAAGGTTGGAGACTATGTACTCAAGGACAAAACACAGGCGAGCAAAGATCCACGAAAAGGCATACTGGGGACCAATTTATGCGGCCCATACAAAATCATGGCGGTTGCAAGCAAAGGGTTGTTCCAACTAGAAGCAACGGAGGGAAAATTACTACCAAAAAATTGGAATGTCTCCCACCTCAAATACTTCAACTTCTAAGGATAAGACGTCTTTGAAGTAGTACTATATTTCCTTCACCCGAGTTTTGTCCTATTTGGGTTTTCTCGGGGAGGTTTTTAACGAGGCGATGAAGAGGGCCTCTCGAAGTTAAGTATAAGTTCATTGGTCGACCTCTCAACTATTTCTCCAGATCGACCAATGAAGAGACTAGATAGACAGATAGACTGGGACTTCTCCAATGTATGTACGAACAGAGAAAAAACATGTAAACTTCTCCAATGAATATATAAACAAACCGAAATATGCAAACATATGATGTTCACATGTCTTCACCAAGTTTACACATTACACCAATCAACTCAACCTCGTTCGAATCAATTTTAAAGTCAGTATTCGACCTTGCTCGAATCGACTTACATTCGACCTCGTTCGAACTAATCTATAAGTCAACATTCAACCTCGCTCGAATCGAATTACATTCGCCCTTGTTCGAATTAATCTATAAGTCGAAATTCGACCTCGCTCGAATAGACTTACATTCGACCTCATTCGAATTAGTCAACATTCGACCCCGCTCGAATCGACTTACGTTCGGCCTTGTTCGAATTAATTTATACGTCGACATTAGACCTTGCTAAAATCGACTTACATTCGACCTCATTCGAATTAAATTATAAGTCAACATTCGACCTCACTCAAAATGACTTACATTCGACCTCATTTGAACCAACTTACATTCAAACTCGTTCGTATCAACTCATATTCAACCCCGCTCGAATTAATTAAGACACTTGCATACAACGTGGCTCGAATTAATTAAGTAATGGTTTGACCTCGCACGAGCTCAACTTACAGTCAGCCTAAGTGAATCACAATCAAGGTAGTCAATCGAGGAAAATATTCGAAGGAAAAATAAAAAGTTCAACAACAGAAAACAATAGTATTATCATTCCAAAAGATACCTTACAAGGGCCGAACAGATGCCTACAAAACAAAAAAAGAAGAAGAACAAAATACAAAGACTACTCGGCAGCAGCACCCCTTTCGCCATCATCTCCAGCGCTCTCTCCATTAGAGTATTCATCATCATACCAAGCACCCGGCTCGAGCTTGTCCAAATCATCTTCACCATCACCCTCCCCGGGCGTACCGGGATCATATCCATAAACGTCTCGATCTGCACGTGCCTTAACACGAGCATCCTCAAATTCTGCCTCAGAAGATTTCCCGGTTGTCATCAAGCCCCTGAATATATCTAGGTGAGCCTCAGCATGAACCCACTTCTCGTACAAATATCGTGGAACGTTGGGATAAGTAGAAGCGTGGGAGGAAGACAGTTGAGCCAGTTGTTGTACCTTCTCGGCCTTGAGGACGATAATCTGCTCGTTCAGGTCCAAGACCTCTGTCTCTAGGCCACTAATCTGTTATTCTAGCCTTGCCTCCTTAAGCGCAAACGTCTCTATTTCATGTGCCCGCTCAGATCTGAAGACACAGATGGAACCCGCTAATGTCGCCGCCTTTGCCACAACAATCGTTCTGGCTTTCTCGGCTCTATCTAACTCCGCCATTTTTGCGGCCAATTCATCATTTAAACCGTTGGCTCTAGATTCACTCTGCTCGAGCTCGGCTAGCAAGGAGACCACCTGAGCCTGGAGGTCGACGCACTCGTCTATAACCCCCTTGCTCACCTCAAGCTCATTGTCTTTGGCTCTCAACGTCCCTTCGAGCTCACTACACCTACCAATGGATCTCACGAGCTTATCATCCTTATGCTTCAGCTCATCATCCTTTTGCTTCAGCTCGTCCCGGAGAGACTGGAACTGACTGTCCTCACCGAGTATGCTGCTCAGCGCACAGTGCTTGGTACGATACTCTCTGTACTTAGACTCCATTCTTTTTTAGAGAGTCTTCCTCTTCTCTTCTCTTCTCTACGGGCACTTTCAATCTCCAGAATGAGAGTCTGAAACAGTTAGAAAACAATCAGCAAAGATGAACGAGGTGAAGAAAAGGGAAAGATACGAAAACACCAAAAGGACAGCTTACTCATAGGGCCATCCCTGAGATGCCTAACGACAGGTCGGCGTCCTTCAATATCTGCAAAGTCCTATTTTTGGTGCTCGTGCAGAGGGGAGTCAGAGCTGGGACCACGCTCTCCGAGTTCACTAATAGATTATAGTCCAAGGGGATGACGATGTTACGGGTAGACCCTTCCGTTCTCACCTCTAGCCGAGTGAACCCTCATCGAACGTCCGCACCTCCTCCGGGTCTATGTCAGAGCCGGACCCATCATCGTCCATGATAACTGTATTTCCTCTCCCTTCGGCAGACGAGGATGCGACCTCAGTGTCCCCTGACCTCCCCTCTTCCTTGGCAACTTCTGCTACCTCTGACGGCCTCCCTTCCACAGTGATTTGTAGCGGGGGAACAGTCCCCGCAATTGAGGGACGCGCCGATTCCACATCCAAAATAACTTCCCTCTCAGGTGCGGCCGCGACCGTAACCACATTGTCGATCTCCACTCTCCGTATTTTAAACAGAGCTATTTCTTCCTCGCTGGGAGAAGACTGGTCTACTAGGTTCAGCACCGGGCAAGTCGGAGTCTCCGCTGGTGGAACAACCGTGTGATGACCGGATTCACTTAAAGATGGAGTCTGAGAGGAAATATTCCGCACAGACTCGGCCAGCATGAACTACATCCCGGCCGAGGCAACTGCCTGGCAAAATGCGGTAACGGGATCCTTTGCATTTTTAGAAGCCCTCCAGCCTAACACCAAAGAGAAAATTGTAAGTAAAATAAGGAGGGGGACTACAATGAGGTCGAAGTATTTAAAGGATGGAATCTGACTTACCGGTCGAGGGCTTGGGTCCGAACCTCTTGCTGAAATACGTACAGTCGCGGGTCCCTACGGTGTGAGGCAAGACATAGGCCACCCAGTCACTGATGTCGGCAACTAAAGAAGGGGGATGTCTCTTGGCTACACGAAAGGAAAAGAAAACGATTAAGCCACAAAACATGGAAAAAGGGGGAAAGAACGTACTTCAATCAGCGAGAAAACTTACGAGCAAAACTCCACTGCTCGAGAAATCCACTAGGGCTAGCCACCACGTGCTCAGTTTTGACAAAGAAGAAGTTGAACCAAAACCAGGCGATTCGCCTTGTCATCCATTCCTGCCACCATCCCCTTGGTCCCGTGGTGGTGAAGGTGAATCATCGTGACCCTATGGAAGCTTGGAGGGAAGATGTGAAATAAATGGTGGATAGAAATTCCACAGCCGGCCAGCTCCGCAAATTTTGTTAGCATAAGGAAGACCTTATAAATGTAGAGGAGAGTTGGGCCAAGCAGACGCCAGAGTAATGTAAGAACTCCTCCGCCAACGGAGGAAGAGAGAGAGAGTAACCCATTTGGAACGGGTAGGCGTAAAATGTGCAGTACCCGGGCCGGTGAATTTGGATCAGATCGTCCCCGGCTGGAACCAAGTCAACGTGAGTAGAGATGTTGTATTTGGCCGTGATGGCGGTTATATGTTTTGCCTCCATTTCAAATTTCACAGGTCGGGGTCATGCGCAGGTTCCTTCGAGAAATCCGACCCGGAGCTTGGGTTACGAGGAATGACCTCCTCTACAGTGGGGAAGCTTTCGTCCTCCATAACAATGTTTTCTCCTCCACCGGAAGGCATAGCCACTGATAGTGGAGTTGGTTCTGAGACCAACTCAGGGTTAAGAGTTACGTTAGTCATATTTTGTTAGTGTATACACGGTGGAGCCGAAAATGTAGAAGGAATGGTGATGGTAGAAGTTGCAGGAAGTATGAGCACTGGAAAGAAGAAGAAGAAGCAAGGTGTAGGATTGAGAAATTAGAGAATGCAAAAGTTTCTCCAAAAAGTCTCCTCCTCCTTATTTATAGAAAATCATGGCGTTCGAATCGATGCGAACAACCGCCATTAGCCCTAGAATCGAAATGATAGGGGCTCGAGGAATGATGCAACGCGTCGAGAAGATGCACAATGATGATGCATGCGGTTGTGACATCACCCTGAACCAGCCTCATTGACCACAACTCTCGGAACAACACATCATCATATCGGCAAGGATCACTCCTACTCGACCTCCACATCCAAAGTTTTCCACTGCTATTGATAAAGTCCACTCATTGAGGTCGACCAAAAGACTACCTTGATAAGCGGAGGGACTAACTGTATGGGTCAAAATGTGGCTGAGGAAATTCGGCATAAAGAGGTGATTAAGCGTGAGAACTGCGGCTCGTCATAGGTGACCAGGGCTTAACCAAATTGAGCCACCGATCAATCCATAAGGGCCGAGGTCGAGTAGCGGAAAAAGGAATAACGGCTAGTATAACTTTGGAATCTTTAAAGTTGTTGTACTTTTTTAGGGTTTTTTGGGAGTGTTCCTTATAAATAGTAAAAGATAGAGGACGAAAAGGAGGTAACATTTAATCGGATAAGAACTCTTATGAGAAGTTGATTCTTGAGGAATAACAAAAACTATTACCTTTCCACAATGATTCGATTTGTTGTTTTGTCTTACCTTTTCACACATCAGATCCGAGAAAGTCTCGTATATTCTCATATCCATTATTCTTGCATTATTGTCAGAGGGAAGAATCATCCACCTCATTCAATATTTGGGTGAATCCTTCCTTTTATTTACATTTATTGCCATTCAACATATTTATTGTTCATCATTATCTCACCATTCGTTCTTGATAGCTTCATTTAATATCTTTATATTACGTTGGTTCTAGCGTTATTCGATGTTATTATACAAGCACGCATTAGATCTGAGATTTATTATATTTAACTAGAATTTACCCTTCACATTTCTTATTTTTTAATTGGTTTAGCAAAAAGTTCCATAATTTTTTGTCAAACATTAGATTTTATGTACAAAATATCATTATTTGGTTTAAGTTTACTTGAGAGATTACCTATCAGAATTATCAATACCAATAAAAGCTCTTTAAAATGTAGGCGCAAACGGTTAGTTAAGGGAAGGATGAAACAATGTAAGCTCTCTCTCGTTTATATTTTTTACATTTATTCCATACATTTTACTTTGTAAATTAGCAAGACTTAAGTCTTACAGTTTGACATCTTGTTTCGTCCAAATATTTCACTCCTCAAGCGTTTCTTTGATTTTCGTGTTCAAGTAGTAAATGGCTCTTTCGAACACCTCACAAGCATTTGACTTAAAAACTATTTAGTGGGGAAATGCATGCAAAGGTCAATTTAATGTACCCTCATAATTGAAGATCGACTTTTCATCCGTTCAACCAAATTCATGCCTTCAAACTTGAGAACAAATCATATTTTTTTACCTTAGCATTGCTGGAGAAAATGTGAATTGAAGTAAGATATATATATCCCACGCTGGACCAAAGTAGAGACTCACTAGTTAAACTATATCCTAAATTAAAATTAAATGATGATTGTGCACATTCTAATCAAATCATGCATTGATTCAGTTGGATGTTGAAGGATAATTAGTGATATAGTAATAATTAAGAGAGTGCACAAGATTTCCATGTTTATGCGATGCACATCTAGTTTGGCTAGATGGTGATCCATTTCAATAAAAGGAGGCACAAGCAAGTCAGGTCACAATTATGTGCTCAAACAACTCATGCCCATGGGTAGAGGTGGCAAAATGGTTTAAAAAAATAATTATTCACCCATATTATCCATTAAAAAATGGGTTGGATAATGAAATTTTTTAAAAACAGGTCGAATATGAATAAGAACCATATTATCCATTTAGAAAATGATTAACCAAATATATAACCAATGGATAACTAAAATGTTTAACTTTTACATTTGTAAAGCCCCTCAAATAGGGGGGTTCCTCAAGTTTGGGAGACTAGGAATTCTCCCAAAAGTGATCTATTTAAGAAGCCATGGATAATATAGATATCCAAACTATCCGCCGGATAACCTATTTTTTATTCGTCTCAAATACGGGTCGGTGATAAGTGGAGATTTTGACTACTTATTAGTGTTTTTTAGCTTTTGTTTTAGTCTAAAAGAATTGAATTGCATTCCCGAAACTAATGAAATGTGCAAAATTACAAACGTTGGAAGTTGGACTCCTGAGATGAAATCCAACTAAGAAAAAGTAGTATAAACACAAGTCAATAAAAGGCACAGAAGCTTACAATGTGCGGTCCGCAAAATTCCATTTGCAGCCGCAATCAAAGAAGGAAAACTAAGCAGTCTATTGAGCAAATTGTGGACCGCACATGAATTGTGAGGCCGCAAAAGTTGGGCTAGGATCCAAGATCAGAGAGATGACAAAAAAGCCAAGTCCAGAGCCTCATTGAACTGTGGTCCGCACAAGATTTGTGCAGCTGCAGAAGATTGTCTTGCCGACGCAATCATACTATTGTGGACTGCAGAAGTGCCCTGCAGCCGCAATGCTAAATCTGTGGACCACAGAAATATTGTCTTGCGGTTGCAGTTCAGAATAGTGCAACCGCAGAATCCCAACTCCTGCCAGATGAAGAATTCTGCAGACAACAAATGGAATTGTGTGGCCGTAGAACCTCACGAGTGGCATTTTTTCTGAAATTTCCGGCCTTGTATAAATAGATGAGTTTCAAAAAATTAGGTCAAGTTTGACATTAGCAAGTTCTGTAGCCGTTTCTCTTTGCCTCTTTTGGAAGTTTTCTATATTTTGGTGTATTTTACAATGGATTTTATCATTTTAACTTTACATTATGAGTTTTATTAGTATTTCTTCTTCTATTTGTTTAAACCCAAGCATGAGTAGCTAGATTTTTACTATGGTTGTGACCCAACCCTAGTGTGTAAACCTTATGGGTATTTAATTTAGTGCTTGTTTATGATTGTGCTTATTATTTAGCATAGTTCATGCTTTAATTTGTGGAATTAATGGTTTCAAACATTAGTTCATGCCTATTTTACCTAGTCTCTACGTGAGAAAGAGAGAATTAGTCTAGGAAAACTTGGCTAACAAAGAATTGGGTCAATCGAGAGATTGATTAACCCAATTAAAGGGTTCGACCTAGAGATAGTAATAATCCGACTTGAGCTTTTATCAACTGTTTTGTGTGATACCCATTTGGTCTTGAGAAAGTCAGATTGGGCAAAACCACTCTCTGATCGAGAGGTATTGAGTGGGTAGTTGAGAGTTGATAGCTATAATACATCCCGATCAGCAAAACAAGCATTAAGGTTTTTAACCCATTAGGCAAACACCTAGGTAATGGTCACAACCTCAGTCTTTTTATCAATTCGAAAAACATCAAAAATAATTATCCTAGTCTTATTTATTTATTCTGCAAACTTAGTGTAAAACTAGAAGAAGAAACAAAAACCTTTTTGTGTAAGTGCAAATTAAGATAATTCAAGTTCATGCTTTAAATTATATACCCCTAACTCCCATCTAGCTCCCTGTGGATTTGACCCTAACTCTTCGTTGGGTTACTATAATTGCAACCAACCGTTTCATACCTTGTTTTGAGGTGTGAATTTGGATGCAATCGATTTTTGGTGCCGTTGTCGGGGAGTTAAAAACAATGTTAGCTATATATTTGGGCGTATTTTTGGAATATCTTTTTTTTCTTCTGTGTTATTAACGTGTTTGAGAAATAGTAGGTACAACCATGAAAAACAACGAGCTTGGAAATATTGCTTTGGGGGATGTGGACGTTGAGGATGATCAAGTGGACGAGGTTGCTCATGAACCTCAAGCCAATAGAAGAGGCCGATTGCCTCATGACAATGTGCCCGTTCCACCCCCGCCTCCACCACGAGCGCTCCACACCGGGTGTTACCTAATGAAGAATATGCAGGTGCAATAGTACCTTCTAGTATTAGGGCGGGCAACTTTCAAATAACCAACATGATGCTCACTTTGCTAGAGCAACGAGAGTTCTTCATCGATGCTCCAGGTCAAAATGTATACAAATATTTGAAGGGGTATGTGGATACATGTTGGGGGAGTAAACAAACAAATGTCTCTGAGGATGCTTTGAGGCTAAGGCTTTTTTCCTTCTTTCTACGGGGGAAAGCTTTAGATTGGTTGGAATGTTTGCCGAACCATTCCATTCATACTTGGGATAAATTGGCAGAAAAGTTTATTTCTAAATACTTCTCTCCGGGGCACATGGCTATACTTTGGTATGAGATTCTAGATTTCAAGAAAGAGCCCAATGAACCACTACACGAGATATGGTAATGATATAGAACAATGGTTAAACAATGTCCGAACAACGATATGGCGGAGAACATGATTCAACAAACTTTCTATCATGGGATCAACACAACCAACCAATGTGTAGTGAATCAACTTGCAGGTGGGAACTTTATGACTACGCCTTATGCGAAGGCGTGTGAGATTTTGGATGAAATGGCGGAAACATCATTGGTCCACACGTGATTCACCTTCACAAAGATTTGCATGACCATGGGCAAGCCACAGCCGAATTGACTACCACATCAATTGGCAAAGGCTCAATTTCAACAAGTGAAAAATCCTAGGCAAGTCAATCATAGAGGGAGTAAGATGATGGTGAAAAAATGGAGAACTAAGGGTCCACAAATACAACATAGAGTGGACAACTTTGTGCAATAAAGTGGGTTTGATCAAGATGACTCTTACCATGACCAAGAAGAGGAGGTACAATATGTGAACAACTTTTAAGGGAAAAGAAACAACTTCCAAGGCCTAAGCCAACAACAATGGCGACCTCAAAATAATCAATTTGGAATTCTCACAACCAAGGTAGTTGGAGTGATGGAAACAATCTAGGTAATTGGAATAATAACAACAGTCAAGGGAAGTGGCATAGCAATAATAATAAAGGCAATTTGGGAGGTTACAATCAAGGCAGATGGAGCAATAGTCAAGGTAATCGGGGGTCGGGTTTTCAAAACCCCCCGATGTACTCAACAACCGAGCAACCCGCCTCCTTATCCTTCCCATGGTCCTAGTTCTTCCAACAATGAAATGGGGAATATTGAGAACATGTTCAAGTAAATGATGGAAAAGAATGTTGATTCCGATGCTCAACTTGCCTCACACAATATGTCGATTTGCAACTTAGAAGTGCAAATGGGGAAAATCTCTCAAGCTCTAAATTCTCGTCCTAAGGGGGCACTACGAAGTGACACAGTGGTGAAACCAAAGGATGGGAACAACACGGGGCATTCCATGGCCATTACTACAAGAAGTGGAAGAGGTGGGAATGCACCCCCCTCAAGTCAAATGCAACTTGTGGATGAAGAGAAAATGGTATAAGAAGAAAAAATCCCAAACAATGTGGTGCAAGCAAATGATCAAGTGCGGATTGATATTGATGACAATGTGGAAGAGACTCAAGAGGAGGTGAACCCATCTAGGGATCACATTGTTGACATATCGGAGCCGGTAATGCAAAAGGCTAAAGCACCATTGCCTAAGCCTCCACCTTCATACCCTTAAAGGCTTCACAATCAAAAATGACGAGAATCGATTCAAAAAGTTCATTGAAATTATGAAGAGCCTCTCAATCAATGTGCCATTAGTGGAAGCCTTGGAATAAATGCCCGCTTATGCAAAGTTTATGAAGGATTTGGTGACAAAGAAGCGGTCGATGAATTTTGAAACTATCAAAGTCACTCATCAAGTGAGTGCAATTGTGCATTCAATGTCTCCTAAGTTGGAAGATCTTGGTGATTTCACAATTCCTTGTACAATTGGAAGTGTCGAGTTTACTAAAGCTCTTTGTGATCTTGGAGCAGGTATCAATTGGATGCCCTATTCGTTTTTTAAGACCTTGGGAATTGGTCAACCAATACCCACATCTATGAGATTTCAAATAGTCAATCGTACAACGAAGAGACTGTTAGGAGTGATTGAAGATGTATTGGTTCATGTTGATAAATTCATTATTCCGGTGGATTTTGTAATTCTTGATTGTGAAGTGGACTATGAGGTGCCGATTATTCTTGGAAGACCTTTCCTTATTACAGGAAAGAATCTTTGTGATGTGGAAGCCGGAGAACTCACTTTCCGAGTGAGTGATGAAAAAGTGATATTCCACGTGTGCAAATCCATGCGGAAACCAAAGAGCAACAAAGTGTGTCCTTTTGTGGACTTAGTGACCCATGTGAATTGATGATACAAGTGTCACGATCAATATGGGTGATATGTTGGAGGTTGTCTTGCTCAACTTTGATGATGATGAGATGGATGGTTCATGGAATGTGTGAACTCTTTGCAAGGAATGGGGCCTTGGAAATTATCCTTGGATATTGAAAATATGAAAACTCCTCCTACAAAGCCTTCCATTGAAGAGCCTCCCACCTTGGGTTGAAGTCATTGCCTCCACATATTTAGTATGAATTTCTTGGCCCTTGTTCTACTTTACCGGTTATTCTTTCCTCTTTTTTGACTAACGTGCAGGTAGACTCTACATTGGTTGTGCTACATAATAAAAAGAAGGCTATTGGATAGATATTGGCGGATATTCGGGGAATATGCCCCTTATTTTGTATGCACAAGATCAATTTGGGGGAGGACGACAAACCATCTATTGAACATCACAGGAGACTCAATGAGGCTATGCAAGAAGTGGTCAAAAAGGATATTATCAAGTGGTTGGATGTCGGGGTTGTCTACTCCATTTTTGATAGTTCGTGGACTTCTCCAGTGCAATGTGTCCTAAAGAAGGGGGCATGACGGTGGTCACCAATGACAAGAATGAGTTGATTCCCATAAGAACGGTGACCGAGTGTAGAGTGTATATGTACAATCGCAAGCTCAACAAAGTCACAAGGAAGGATCATTTTCCACTTCCCTTCCTTGACCAAATTCTTGATAGGTTGGCCGGCCGTGTTTTCTATTACTTTCTAGATGGATATTCAGGCAACAACCAAATCCTTATTGCTCCGGAGGATCAAGAGAAAACAAACCTTTACATGTCCCTATGGTACTTTCGCCTTCAAGCGGATGCCATTTGGTTTATGTAATGCATCAGCGACTTTTCAAAGGTGTATGGTGGATATATTCACGGACATGGTGGAGGAATACCTTGAAGTTTTCATGGATGAATTCTTGGTGGTTGGGAATTCCTTTGATGATTTCTTGGCAAATTTGGATAAAGTATCATCAAGGTGTGAAGAAACGAATTTGGTGCTAAATTGGGAGAAATGAAATTTCATGGTCGAGGAAGGCATTATACTTGGCCACAATATCTCAAATAATGGAATTAAAGTCTACAAGGAAAATATTGAGGTGATTTCTAAACTTTTACCTCTGACTTCGGTGAAAGGCGTGCAGAGTTTCTTATGTCACGCGGGGTTTTACCGGCGCTTCATAAGGGATTTCTCTAAAGTGGTAAACTTGTTGTGCAAGCTTTTAGAGAAAGATTCAAAGTTTCACTTCAATGATTGCATGAGAGCCTTTAAATTGTTAAAGTTAAAGTTGACAACCACTCCCATTATCACCACTCCTAACTGGAGTATCCCTTTTGAGCTCATGTGCGATGCTAGTGACGTAGCAGTTGGGGCTGTTTTGGGGCAACACATCAACAAGATCTTTCATCGGGTATATTATGCTAGTAAGACCATTAATGGTGCCCAAGTCAACTACACCATTGCGGAAAAAGAGTTCCTTGCCATTGTGTTTGCAATTGAGAAGTTCCACCCGTACTTGATGGGTGCAAAAGTTATTGTCCACACGGATCATGCGGCACATTGTTATCTTATGAACAAGAAAGATTCCAAAGCTAGGTTGATGATATTGGTGATTTTATTGCAAGAGTTTTATATTGACATCCACGATAGAAAAGGGAGTGAAAATCAAGCGGCGGACCACTTGTCCTGTTTGGAGGAGGAGGGGAGGCCACATGATGGACTTGAAGTCAATGACTCCTTGCCTGATGAGCAACTCTTCTCTATTTCAATGAAGGAGGTGACATGGTTCGCGGATCTAGAAAACTTCCTTGTGTGTGGAATCATCCCGGATGAGTTCTCTTCAAATAAAAGGAAGAAGCTCAAACGGAGTTGTCAAGATTATTATTGGGATGAGCCATATATTTTCTGGATTTTCACGGATGGGGTTATTAGAAGATGTGTACCGGAAGAAGAGAAAAGTGAAATTCTTGGGTTTGTCATTCTTCGCCATATTGTGGTCACCATGGTGGAGCAAGAACAACTGTCAAAGTGCTAAGTTTCGGTTTCTATTTGCCCACTCTTAACAAGGATGCAAGTGATGTGGTAAAAAGATGTGATGAATTTCAACGGGCTGGTGGAATCTCGAAGAAGAATGAAATGCCTCTCACTATTATTTTGGAGATTGATATCATTGATGTGTGGGGTATTGACTTCATGGGTCCTTTTGTGAGTTCTTGTAGAAACACCTATGTCTTAGTCGCGGGTGATTATGTGTCTAAATGGGTTGAGACCATCTCTCTACCCAAGAATGAAGCGAGGAGTGTGGTGTCTTTCTTGAAGAAGAATATTTTCACAAGGTTTAGTACTCCGCGGGCTACTATAAGTGATGGGGGATCGCATTTTTGAAACAAGTCTTTTGACACTTTACTTATCAAGTATGGTGTTACTCATAAAGTTATGACTCCCTATCATCCACAAGCTAGTGGTCAAGTAGAAGTCTCCAACCGGAAGATAACAAAAATCTTGTCAAAAACAGTGAATGCTAACTGGATGGATTGGTCAAAGAAGCTTAATGATCCATTATGGTCTTATCGTACGGTTTTCAAAACACCTATCGGAATGTCTCCATACCGGTTGGTGTTCGGAAAAGCTTGTCATTTTTTGGTGGAACTTGAGCACAAAGCCATGTGGGCTCTAAAGAAGTTGAATCTTGATTGGGATGTAGCTGCTAGCTTGAGGCTTGCACATTTGAATGAATTGGATGAGTTCTGGTACCATGCTTATACAAGTTCTCCCTTGTACAAAGAAAAGATGAAATATCTTCATGACAAATACATTTGGAACAAAGAGTTCAAGATAGGTAATCTTGTATTGTTGTTCAACTCATTGAGGATATTTCCCGGAAAGCTAAAGTCTAAATGGAGTGGTCCTTTCGAGATTGTGGGTGTGACGCCTTCTGGTGCATTGGACTTGAAGAACAAAAATAATGAGGTATTCCGAGTCAATGGTCACTGGGTGAAGCACTATTTGAGAAAAGTTGATGATGGCCACATTGTGGCGGTGATTCATTTCAAATGATGGTAATCTGTGTCGTGTCGCGACGTTAAATCAAGCGCTTTTCTTGGGAGGCAACCCATATTTTTTTCTTTTCTTTGTTTCTTTTGTAGTTAGAAGTTATTTTTGTGCTAACTTGATTTGAAGTGTATTGCAGGGATGAGTGTGCTTTACAGGAATTGTGCCTAGAAATATGGTTAAGTATGGAAAGAATTGCGGACCGCAATGGCATTGTGTGGACCGCACAATTATGGTTGCTGCAACAGAAAGTGTTGTGCGGCCGCATAATTACATTATGGACCGCACAAATTAAAGGTGCAAAATGATAGCTTTGTGAAGTTGGCATGTCAGAAAAATGACCGATATGCGGCCGCAACACAAAATCTACGGTCCGCAATAGGGATTTGCGGCTGCACACAAAATCCTGCGGAGCATAAAACAAAAGGGCAACTGAGCCCCCAGGTAATAGAGTGCAGTCCGCAATTGGAATTATTGGCCGCACTCACCTCTCGTTTCCTTGGGCAAATCGACAAGTATAAATAGGGGCTAGGGTTACTGTTACCCTTTTCACTCTCCGAGCACAAAACTTGCACCAATTTGAAATCTCTTGATAAATCATCTGCCCGCATGCCTAGAAATTGTTGATCATTCATTTCTAGCACTCATTCATATGGGGTATGCTTCAATCACTTGTTAGAATTTTTCAATTTTTGGTTTAATGTATAGTTTTCTTTTATTAGTTTAGTCCATTTATCATAGAACTTAATTGTACGACTATGTGGGGTAAATTTGTAGTGGGTCAACTAGTACTTGCTAATTGGGGACTGGGTAAATGTGTTTCATGCTTTGATGATGGTACCATGTTGAATTTGTGCAAAAAATTGTAAACCCTAGATAAAAATGCCGACCTGTTCGTAGTTGTTGGAATCTGCGTCCGCACAAGAAATTGTGCGGTACACAGAAGTTGATACTAGGGGAGTTTAATTAAGCATGAGTCTGCGGCTGAAAGGAAAATTGTGCGGACCGTAGAGTTTCCATTGCGGACGCAAAACAACTATTTTCCTATTTTCAGAGAAAGGTGATATTTGTGATTCATTATGCTATCGTAGGACAAATGTTTGGTCCGCAGAAAATAGGTTCGGACTACAAAATAACCAATTCTCTGTTATCAGAGTGTTGGCATATCTGTTGTATATGAGTTGTGGCCGCAAGACTAAATGTACGGACCGTAATCCAAATATGTGGTCGCAAAAGAAAATTGTGTAGTCCGCAAGGCCCTTTCTGCGACCGCAATGAAAATGTGTGGACCGTAAATCCTTACCCTGCAAGCATGTTTCAACTGTGTTCCTCACTGTATCTTCTGGTGTGTTCTTACATTCGTTGTATGTCTAAACTTAAATTGCAACTAACAATCGCCTTTGTTTGATACAGAAAATTGTTCGATCTAGAGGTAGAGGCAACACTTCGAAAGGAAGGGGTGACTCTTCTCGAGGACGAGAAAAGAGACCCTTACCTAGTGCCCAACAACATGAAATCAGAAAGAAAACAACAGTCAGGAGAGGGAGAGGTGCAGAACTTTCCGAGACCAATTCTTATGTCCCATCCAGGGAGGTATCAGCTCAGGGACGAGTCGTCCACATCTCATAGCATTTCTGAAGGTTTGGAAAGTACTAGTCAGGCTTCTGAGCCATCTGCTACACCTTCCCCTGAGGCACCAAAGACATCAGTTCAGGACATCCCCGATGATAGTAGAAGGGGAGATGCCACAGTTGTCGGCCTTGAAAGGTCGAAGAAGAAAGAGGGATGGGAGGACAGGTTTGTCATCTTGGCCGCCTTCTCCAGCTTCCATGAGTGGTGGACAGGGAGGCCGCTCACTCTTGAGCGACAGTTTCAGTTGAAAGATCTGTAGAAGTATAACCCTGCAATATTGAGACTGTTTTGAGAATGCAAAGGGTGGATGTGATTTACCCAGAGCGTGGTAGATGCTAAGGAGTACCTTGTCTGAGAATTCTACGCCAATGTGGTGCACATCAAGAAAGGGACAAAGGTGATGAAAGTGAGAAACCTCAAGGTGCGATTTGATCAGCACACATTCAACACCTACTTGGGATTTGATGATGTCGATCCCACATAGTACTTAGAGAAATGTGTACTTGGGGATGCAACTCGTCCGTGGCTAGCAGAGATTCTAGGAGCTCCTGGGCCAGCGCCACCATGGATCATAGCAGGGGTTTATATTCACAAGAGGAGGCAAAAGCATGGCAAACCTTTGTATGCTGCAGACTAGACCCGTGCCAGAATGAGACATAGCTTCCGATCTCTCGGGCAGTTCTAGTTGCTTCCATCATGGTCGGGTACCCTATCGAAGTGGGTGCCATTATATCGTCCAACATCTCTGTGGTCGCCCGGCAAGCTGACACGTCCTACCTGATAGCATCCTAGTAAGTTCAAATTTATTCAACGACAAGGATGAAACTTTGGAATCTCAAAGAGGGCCTTTAACAAGATCTCAAGCTAAAAAGTTGCAAAACAAGGTCATTGGACTTCAGGATCAATCAAAGAAGTTTCTAGTTGGGAGGAAGAACTTAAGGATAAAGGATATGAGTTATCTAGGTGTTATAATTATTTTATGGCCCAAATTAATGTCCAAGAAGAGGTGGATTAGATCCTAATAAACATCCTCTGAAGAAGGTCCAAATCAGGCCAATGTTGGACAAATTTGGCACCTAAAATATGTCCAAACTTGCAGCCCATGAAGTCCTACATAAATTCAAGTTTTTATAGATTAAAAATGACTTACTTGATGTCCAAGAAGGGTACAATAGTCGTGCTAGATGCTGAGTGCAAGTTGGTGCCAAGTTGCTTGCAAATTCCCTTCAAGATTTCCAAGATTTTAAAGATTCTATCCAAGATTGGTTTGGGACTTATTTCCATATATTATGGGACTATATTTATTTATTTCCTAGTTAGTTAAGGTTATGTTTTCTTTTTACTAAGATTTTGAAATTACTTTCCAAGAATGACTTGGTTTTTGCTTCCTAGTATTTTCCTTTTCCTAAGGTAGTTGGACTTGTTGTCTAAAGTAGTTTAGGACTTTATTTCCTTATTTTTAGGTACAATTTCGTGACCCCCTCTCTATATAAAGAGGTGTCTTCTTTATTGTTAAATTTAGATTATTATTGACAATATCAATAAAAATTGTGAGATTTTTCTTGCAGTCTTGTATGTGGCTACTTTTGGATTTATTCTTCAACCTTCAAGACTCAACTTAAGGTGGTAAAATTAAACCCTTTTCGAAATCTTATATCACTTCTAGGTATTCAAGAAAGGTGATAATTGTAGGCTTATTATTGTTATTGTTATTCTAAAGGGTCGGGTTTCATAATCTATTTCTTATTTTTAAGTCTCTACCAAAGGCTATTAGTTCTTCGTTACCTAATTGTTGTTGTTAGGATTCAACTTCAAGAATAGACTTCTTGAATTTAAGAAAATATTTCTTGAATTCAATTTATCTTTAATTTCTGTCTTATTTTTGTTTCTTTATTTTTCTTTTAGCTTCCACACATTTTTTGATTTTCTTTAGTAGTTCTCGGACCCCTATCGTGTTTTTATCACAACCCCTATCCCAACACCATTACAAAGTATCTCACGGATGCGAGGGTAAAGCCGAGGGACTTTGATACAAAGGTGCGGGCGAAGAAGTCGTTCTCATGGTACTCATTGGTGGATGCACACAACCCTAAGATAAAGGGCCACTTGTCACGTGCCAAACCTGGGGAGGCGTGGCTGGCACCCGGTGCCGTGCTGGCCCGAGCGAACCACTTTGTAACTCATGATCGTTCTACCAAAACTAGAACATGCATAGGTCGAGTTGGCTTAACTCATTTCTTTTGTAACTATCATGGGACAACATGGCCACAACTCATACTGTAAAACTGTAAGTGGGCAATCAGCGAACCATCGTACTTAACACATGAATATATATAGGCCGTCAAGGCCTCTGACATACTGTACATAATGAACCTTTGTATCTATAAAGACTCTAAGATTATTCGACATCAAATGGGATAGGGCCCCGGCCTACCCAGAAGTTTTTAGCATACTCCGTGATCGAATGGGAATCGATTTACGTAATCCTTAACTAGTAACAATTTATTGAAAGTTGAAAAGTTTACCACAAGGATCCAATACGTACTTAAATGTTGTCCTGGTGCTAGCAAGATGAAGGCTAATCACTGAGCCTATTTCATTTCATCGATAAATTTTGTCGAACACTTGGCCATTGCTGAGTTTTGGACCTAGCATTTCTTGATGAGCAACACCATCAGGTACAAGAATAGTGTTGTTGTTCGTCACAATTAAGTGTTATAGATTGAAAAGAATATTAAGCACTATGTCCATAAGCCACTACCAAGGGAATAGCATAAAAGGCATTTGCATCTTTCTGCATTGATTTGGCTTCACAATCAAGATCCATTGTTGTGTCTACTAAGTCTGTATGCTTATTCATGATTCAAAATCTGCTTTTTAATCTACCATTGGGGAATTATAGATTTCTGAAATATCATCACATGCTACAACAATCGTGGTCGACTAGGGATTTTTATTAATGTAACAACCCGACCGGTCGTTTTGAGAATTTAAGCTTCGTTCGGCGGCGTAAGGTCTTTTACAACTTCATATTATGTGTATCTACTTGCGTGAGTGGTTGAATTCAATTACCGGATGATTCGGAGTCGAATTGGAAGAAGGATTCTAGTTTTGAAGCTTAAGCGATGGAAATTTGACTTTTGTGTAAACGGTTCGGGAATGGGTTTTGGATGATCTCAACAACTTCATATGGTAATTTTGGATTTACGCGTGCGTCCGGATTTGTATTTAGAGGTTCGTAAGGTAATTTGAGTCATTTCAGCGAAAAGCTGGAAAAAGTTGAAGTTTGAAAAATGGAGAAGTTTGACTCATAGTGGACCTTTTGTGATATCGCGGTCGGAATGCGATTCAGAGAGTTGTAACAACTCCGCCCTATCATTACTTGCCTGCAAAATTTGACGTCATTCCGGGTTGGTTTGATTGGTTTGGACACAAGTTTTCGAAGTTGGAAGATTTGGAAGTTCATAGTTCGATTCATTGCGCGATTTAAATTTTCGGCGTTGTTTGATGTGATTTGAGACCTGGAGCGAGTCCGTGTGAGGTTGTAGAACTTGTTTGTGTGTTTAGACGGGGTCCGGGGGCCTCAGTTGTGTTTCAGGTGGGCTACGAGTCATTTTCCCTTATTTTTGAACTGCTGGTTCTGGTGTCTGATGTTCTTCTTTGTGATCGTGAAGCTCCTTTCGCGTTCGCGAAGCGTCTCTGCTGATCGCCTCAATTTCCTTCTTCACGTGCGTGTAATATTCCTCGCAATCGTGTAGCTCTGCATATTTCCCTCATCGCGTTCGCGTCTTCTATTCCGCATTCACATAGTAGAAAACCTGGTCTGGAGCACTGGTACTCGTTACTCTTTGCGTTCGCGTGTTTCCCTACGCATTCGCGTAGGCTTCTGTCTTTTATCCTCCGCGTTCGCGAGTGTGTCTTCGCATTCACGAAGCACAACCTGGGCAGCCTTCATTCTTATTCTTCGCAAACGCGATCCTTCCTCCGCGTTCGTGATGCTTTAACACCTGAGCAGAATATAAGATCTTCAAATCGAGGATTAGATCACTTTTATCATATTTTGACTTGTAGAGCTCGGTTTTGAGAGATTGTTTGTGGGTTTTTAAAGCAATTTGATTGGGTAAGTGTTCTTCACCTAGTATTTAATATATTCCATGATTTTATCTGCATTTTTTATCATTTAATTTGTGTTTTGGGTTGAGGAAAATGTTGATTTTTGAAGAAAATTTTTAAAATGAAAAATCATGATGTGAGGGACGAAATAGTATCAGAATTTGATAATTTTTATATGTTTGAACTCGTATCGGAATGGGTATTTGGTTTTTATAAAAAATTTCGGGTTCTAGGTGTGAGCCCTGGTGTCAACTTTTGGGTCGATTTTTAGATTTTGTTAAAGATTGAGACTTTATGATTTGGAATAGTTTCTTATGAGTTATATTTGTGTTTTGAAGTTATTTTGGTTGGATTTGAGCCGTCCGGAGGTCTTTTCACCCGAGAGGTTCAAGTTAAGATTACCGGTTTGTCATTTTTGAGGTAAGTATCTTGCCTAACCTTGTGTTGGGGAAACTACCCCTTAGGATTTGAGTCTTCTATATTGATTGTAGTGCGTGTACGCGAGGTGATGAGTGCACGCTCGGACTTATTTGTGGAAAGTTGGCCTTTTAGGGTTCTTAGGTCCTTATATTCACTATGTATGAAGTTGTTCTTGATACGTTTGAGTTACTATTTGCTAGTTTCACCCCTACATTCTTTAGTTAGTGTCAATTGCTTTAGGATTCACTCTTATTGTCTATTTGACTCTTATTTGACTTAATTGAAGATTTTACCTCTTCCATCATCATGTTATCTTTTTATAACTGCTTATCTTTAATTGAAATTATTATTAGCTCATCCTATAATTGTTTAGTCTTAATTGGAGTTATGGTTATCTTCTGCTGCTTATCCTAATTGAATTGTTGGATACCCTTCGTAGTTGCTCAACTTAAAAAGGAGTTTAGATAACCCATATCTTAGTTGACTTGCCTTTATTTGGAACTATTTGACTCGTGTTGGCTTCCCTAATATTGACTTGAATATTGTTGAATCATTGCCACATTTTAGCTTTCCCTTGTTGAGATATTCTCTTTATACTTAGCGTTCTTTACTGTGGTTATTCCTTGTGAATGAGTTCTACCGTTTCTTTGTAATTTAAAGTTCTTGAGTTGATTTACTTGTCGTACTTTGTATTATTATCATTTTTGTTGTTGTACTTGTTGTGGTGATGCACGAGGTTTCTGTCGTGTTGTAACTATTATCTCTGTTGGTTGCGCTGCATATTTACTTTGAGACTACAGAACAGTATTCCGGGAGATACCTTTACTGCATATTTACTTTAGGACTACGGAACAATATTCCGGGAGATCCCCCTGTACTGCATATTTACTTTGGGACTATAGAACGGTATTCCGGGAGATCCCCCCTGCATATTTACTTTGGGACTACGGAACGGTATTCCGGGAGATCCCCATGTACTGCATATTTACTTTGGGGACTACAGAAAGGTATTCCGGGATATCCCCCAGCACTGCATATTTACTTTGGTACTACGGAACAGTATTCCGAGAGATCCCCCTGCACATTTACATTCGAGACTACGGGACGGTATCTTGGGAGATCCCCTGTTGTTACCTTTGTTCTGAGATGCTAATCTTCAATTCTTACATTCTTTAAAACATTCTACGTGTTGTCCGTTATTTTCCTTATACTTATTAACCGGTACGAACTATATTAGGACACTTGCACATGCATACACGTAGCTAAGCACCTTTATCGGATAAGAGGTTTTCTTGATATTGCCGAGGATAGACACACACCCTTGTTTACTTGCCTTCCATATGAGAATGGCTCTATTTGGCACGTGAGTCGTCAGCGCGGTTATGAGGGGTGATGAGGGCACATGATGCCAAGTGTTAAGGTTCAGGTATTGAGACCTGTATTGTATGACTATGAGATGAGATGTCATAGGGTGACTTATATTCGAAGGATATTTATTTGAAAAATTTATATTCGAAAAGTAGTTATCTTTAAAAAAAACTATGTTTGAAGGATATTTATTTGAAGGAAGTATATTTCAAAAAAAAATCCTTATTGGGAAGGATTATATTCTAAAGATTTCTATTCAAAAACTTATAGGTGGAATATTTATACTTGAAGGTTTTGACTAATTTATTGGAGTTGTTGGCTAAGACCTGATGTGAAAACTGTCGTAGTTGCTGAGTTATTACTTGTCTTTACTGTATTTGTGATTTCGGATTTGGGTTGTGTTTCCGTTCCCTCTTCTATGTCCTTATTATGGTGTTCCGATGTTACTTGATGTTTCCTTCCTTATTGCAGTTACTATATTATTAGCCATATCGCGTAGTCTTTATATAGATATCATATTTTATTGTTCTTATACTTATACTTGTTCAGTTTATTATACCAGCAGGTGTCTTGATTATTCCTCGTCACTACTCCACCGAGGTTAGTCTTGATACTTACTGGGAACCGCTGTGGTGTGCTCGTACTACACTTCTTTACATTTTTTTTTGTACAGATCCAGGTATTGATCGTTAGTAGCTGTGCGGATTCTTGTCGAGGAGATTCAAGGTAACCCTGCTGCTGCGTTCGCAATCTTCGGAGTCACCTTCCTATTTTGTATTCACACTGTTGTATTTATTTTCAAACAGTTGTATTTAGAAATTGTAGCAAACTCTGTAGAGCTTATGACTTGTACTACCGGGTTTTGGGAATCATAAATATTGTAGGGATTTCTGCTTCAAGACTGTTAAATTTCATTTATTATCGTTGTATTTTAGTATGAGTTAGGCTTACTTAGTCCCTAATACAAGGTGCCATCATGATATCCAAATGGAGGCAAAGTTAAGTCGTGACAAGTTGGTATCAGAGCTATAGGTTCATAGGTGCTACGAGTCATAAGTGAGTTTAGTAAAGTCTAGCGGATCGGTATGGAGACGTCTGTACTTATCTTCGAGAGGCTACGAAACTATTAGGACAATCTCACTTCTTTCATTCCTACCGTGAGAGCTTATTGATCTCGGATGTTTGAAATTTTATCAATCCATTCTCTCACCAATGGTGAGGACACGAGCTGCAGTTATCGATGGCGTTAACCTTGGAGCAGATGTCGCTAGGGGCAGAGGCAGAGGACGATGAGGGGCACATGTTGCAGCTAGATCACTTACCAGAGCAGCAGTTGAGGAGCCGCCAGTAGGTCCAGTTGGGGGGGCAGGTACCGGAGGCGCCTGATGTTACCCCCGGACTTCAGGAGACTTAAGCACAGTTCCTAAGCATGTTTGGTACATTGGCTCAGGCGGGGTTGATTCCGGTTGCACCAGCTACTCTACAAACCGGAGGAGGGACTCAGACTCCCGCCGCCCATACTCCAGAGCAGTGAGTTCACGTTGGTCAGGTTCTAGGTGTCATGGCGACACAACATGTGGTTCCAGTTCAGCCCATGGTCAGGGCAACAACATCCAAGAAAGGGAATCCTAGATTTTCAAGGTTCGAGAAAATATAACCCTCCTACATTCAGTGATTTGGCCAGACATGCACCTACCTTGGTCGCTACAGTTAGAGAGCGAGTTCGTAGAGTCATTGAGGGGCTCAGGCATGATATTCAATTCAGCATGGCTCGGGAGTTGGAGTCAGATGTTTCATTTCAGCAGGTGGTAGGGATCGCTTGCCGGTCAGAGGGAATGTGGGACCGGGTCTCAGAGTACTCGTACCGCACAATTCTCTCAGCCACGTCAGTATAGGGGTTGCTTTGAGTGTGGACATACTAGCCATATGGTGAGAGATTGTCCCAGACTTCGGGTAGATGTGTCGCAACGAGGTTTTCAGGCGAGTATAGGGCGCCCAAGAGGGGGAGGCCCGACCCATTGATGTGTTTCATATGGTAGTCTTGAGGCCGTTGCGCCAGATGATTGTCATACAAGTATGCTTTTGGTTTGTTATAGAGGAGAATCATCCGTGTTCGTTACAGTTCTGCTTATCGGGGTGAGTTCCCCTATTTGTTGCTCCACTTATGGGTGTGTTTCATGATCTTTCTCCTTGTTTACATGTTTGCCCCCGTTGGGAGATTTTATGAGTGGTAGTCGTGCCTATCGTTGTTTTTATTCATTATTGAGGGTTACGAGCCTAGTAGTAAATTCCTATTATCTATTACGGTAGGCTTGATGTGATTTCTGAGTATTTTTGGTTACGAGCTGTGATTTTTATGCTCCACCGGTGTGGGAGCCACTACGTGTTGTAATTTTGTTGACGAAATTGATCTAGTGAAAAGTTCTAGTTGGTTTGATGTATATCCTACTCGCGATTCAGAGTTGAGGGCGGGACCCTCATGATTTTATGTGATTTGATGTGTTCGAACCGGGTTGTGTACCACGGTGAAAGTAATAAAAGGATGAGATCCTTGTGATTTGTTCATATATTTTGATTTTTCCTTGTGTTGATTCGTAGAATTGTACTGTTAGAGAGTTGTGTCTGTTGGGATTGTTTCATAGTTCTCTTATGTATTTTGCTTTACATATTCAATCATTTTCGTTTGTACTTCTTGAGTTTTAGCTTTGCGGGGTGTGTTCCCAATGGGGTTAGTTGTGGCTTGTTTATTCGGATGTTGAGTTATGATGTTTTCATGGTTCTTGTATCATCGTTAGTGTTGTGGAGGTTTCAAACGGGTTCCTATTGGATATGAGGCTAATGGCCGGTGCTGAATTTGATTTTGGGCAGCTATTGTGATCAGAAGTGTTATTATGGGCCTATGTGCGATCTGTTGTGTTGTGTGGTCATACCTTGTGGGTGTAGGCATGAGTTGATGCATCTAGTTGAGACTGATTCCGGATATAGATTTAGAATCGAGTCTTTTGGAAATGAATGGAAGGTGAGAATTTTGGCCATAAGGCTTATAGGTGCTGGTGGAAGGGTAAATTACAGTTGAGATGGCGCGGTCATGATTATGTAGATTGGGGTGACGTGGGATCACCCGCGGGTGTATGTTGGAAGTGTGCATTCAGTTATTTGATAAATTCTTGGTGAATCTTGACACATTCGAGGACGAACGATTGTTTAAGAGGGGGAGGATGTAACTACCCTACCGATTATTTTGAGAATTTAAGCTCTGTGTGATGGCGTAAGGTCTTGTACAACTTCATATTATGTGTATCGACTTGCGTGAGTGGTTGAATTCAATTACCAGATGATTCGGAGTCGAATTGGAAGAAGGATTATAGTTTTGGAAGCTTAAGCGGTGGGAATTTTACAAAAATGACTTTTGTGTAAACGGCTCCGAAATGAGTTTTGGATAATCTCAACAGCTTCGTATGTGATTTTGGAGTTAGGCATGCGTCCGGATTTGGATATAGAGGTCCTTAGGGTAATTTGAGAAATTTCGGCGAAAAGTTGGAAAAAGTTGAAGTTTGGAAAATGGAGAAGTTTGACCCATAGTTGACCTTTTGTGATATCGGGGTTGGGATACGATTCCCAAAGTTAGAACAGCTTCGTCCTGTCATTTGGGACTTGCCGGCAAAATTTGACGTCATTCCGGGTTGGTTTAATTGATTTCGGCACAAGTTTTCGAAGTTGGAAGATTTGGAAGTTCATAATTCGATTCATGGCGTGATTTGCATTTTCGGCATTGTTTGATATGATTTGAAACCTCGAGCGAGTCCATGTGAGGTTATAGAACTTGTTTGTGTGTTTAGACGGGGTCACGGGGGCCTCGGGTGGGCTACGGGTCATTTTCCCTTATTTTTAAACTGTTGGTTCTCGTGTTTGATGTCCTTCTTTGCAATCGCGAAGCTCCTTTTGCGTTCGCGTCTTCTATTCCGCATTCGCATAGTAGAAAATCGGGACTTGAGCACCGATACTCGTTACTCTTCGCATTCGCGTAGGCTTCCGTCTTTTCTCCTCTGCGTTCGCGAGTATGTCTTCGCGTTCGCGAAGTACAACCTGGGCAGCGTTCATTCTTCTTCTTTGCAAAAGCGATCCTTCCTCCGCGTTCACGATGCTTTAACACCTGGGTAGAATATAAGATCTTCAAATCGAGGGTTAGACCATTTTTATCATATTTTGACTTCTAGGGCTCGGTTTTGAGCGATTCTTTGTGGATTTTTCAAGAATTTTGATTCGGTAAGTGTTCTTCACCTAGTATTTAATATATTCCATGATTTTATCTTTATTTTTATCATTTAATTTGTATTTTGGGTTGAGGAAAATGTTGGGTTTTGAAGAAAATTTCTAAAATGAAAAATCATGATTTGAGGGACAAAATGGTATCGGAACTTGATAATTTTTGTATGGTTGAACTCGTATTGGAATGAGTATTTGGTTTTTTTTAAAATTTGTCGGGTTCCGAGGTGCAGGCCCGGGGGTCGACTTTTGGATCGATTTTTAGATTTTGTTAAATAATTGAGATTATATGATTCAGAATAGTTTCTTATGAGTTATATTTATGTTTTGTAGTTATTTTGGTTGGATTGGAGCCGTCCGGAGGTCTTTTCACCCGAGAGGTTCAACATTAGAGTATCGGTTTGTCGCCTTTGAGGTAAGTATCTTGCCTAATCTTATGTGGGGAAACTACCCCTTTGGATTTGAGTCTTCTATGTTGATTACAATCCGTATACGCAAGGTGACGAGTGCGCGCTCGGACTTATTTGTGGAAAGTTGGCCTTTTAGGGTTATTAGGTCCTTGTATTCACTGTGTATGAAGTTGTTCTTGATACGTTTGAGTTCCTATTTGCTAGTTTCACCCCTACATGCTTTAATTAGAGTCAATTGCTTTAGGATTCACTCTTATTGTCTATTTGACTCTTATTTGACTTAATTGAAGATTTTTCCTCTTTCATCGCCATGATATCTTTTCATAACTACTTATCTTTAGTTGAAATTATTATTATCCCATCCTATATTTGTGTAGTCTTAATTGAAGTTATGGTTATCTTCTGATGCTTATCCTAATTGAATTGTTGGATACCTTTCAAAAGGAGTTTAGATAACCCATATCTTAGTTGACTTTCCTTTATTTGGAACTATTTGACTCGTGTTGGCTTCCTTAATGTTGACTTGAATATTGTGGAATTGTTGCTACATTTTAGCTTTCCCTGGTTGAGATATTCTTTTTACACTTAGCATTCTTTATTGTGGTTATTCCTTGTGAATGAGTTCTACCGTTTCTTTGTGATTTAAAGTTCTTGAGTTGATTTACTTGTCGTACTTTGTATTATTGTCATTGTTGTTGTTGTACTTGTTGTGGTGATGCACGAGGTTTTTGCCGTGCTGTAACTGTTATCTCTGTTGGTCGCGCTATATATTTATTTTTCGACTACATAATGGTATTCCGGGAGATCCCCCTATACTGCATATTTACTTTGGAACTATGGAACGGTATTCCGGGAGATCACCTGTACTGCATATTTACTTTGGGACTACGGAATGGTATTCCGGGAGATCCCCCAGCACTGCATATTTACTTTGGGACTACGGAATAGTATTCCGGGAGATCCCCTTGCACAATTACGTTTGAGACTACGGGACGGTATCCTGGGAGATCCCCTGCTATTATATCTTTGTTCTGAGCTGCTAATCTTCTATGCTTACATTCTTTTAAACATTCTACATGTTGTCCGTTCTTTTCCTTATACTTACTAACTGGTACGAACCGTATTAGGACACTTGCACAAGCATACACGTAGCTAAGCACCCTTATCAGATAAGAGGTTTTCTTGATATTACCGAGTATAGACACACACCCTTGTTTACTTGCCTTCCATGTGAGAATGACTCTATTTGACACGTGAGTCGTCAGTGTGGTTATGACGGGTGATGAAGGCACAGGATGCCAAGTGTTAGGGTTCAAGTATTGATACATGTATTGTATGATTAAGAGATGAGGTGTCACAGGGTAACTTATATTCGAAGTATATTTATTTGAAAAGTTTATTCGAAAAGCATTTATCTTGAAAAAAAACTATGTATAAAGGATATTTATTTGAAGGAAGTATATTTCAAAAAAAATCCTTATTGGGAAGGATTATATTCTAAAGATTTTTATTCAAAAACTTATGGGTGGAAGATTTATACTTGAAGGTTTTGACTAATTTAATAGAGTTGTTGGCTAAGACCTGATGTGAAAACTGTCGTAGTTGCTGAGTTATTACTTGTATTTACTGTATTTGTGATTTCGAATTTGGGTTGTGTCTCCGTTCCCTCTTCTTTGTCCTTATTTTGGTGTTCCATTGTTACTTGTTGTGTCCTTCCTTATTGCAGTTACTATATTGTTAGCCATATCGCGTAGTCTTTATATAAATATCATGTTCTGTTTTTCCTATACTTATACTTGTTCAGTTTATTAGACTAGCAGGTGTCTTGATTGTTCCTCATCAGTACCCCATCGAGGTTAGTCTTGATACTTACTGGGTACCGTTGTGGTGTGCTCATACTACACTTCTGTACATTTTTTTGTACAGATCCAGGTATTGATCGTTAGTAGCTGTCGGATTCTTGCCAAGGAGACTCAAGGTAACCCTGTTGCCGCGTTCGTAGGCTTCGGAGTCACCTTCCTATTTTGTATTCACATTGTTATATTTATTTCCAAACAGTTGTATTTAGAAGTTGTAGTGAACTCTGTAGATCTTATGACTTGTACTACCGGATTTTGGAAATCATAAATTTTGTAGAGATTTCTGCTTCGAGACTGTTAAAATTTCATTTATTATCGTTGTATTTCAGTACGAGTTAGGCTTACTTAGTCCCTACGACTAGGTGTCATCACAATATCCAAACGGGGGGAAAGTTGGATCGTGTCAATTAAACACATTGTGTTCATCAGTGGCGGATTTGTCTCCATCAGAGAATTAAGCATCAGAAGCATGAAGCTCAAGGACTTGTAGATAAGGGATTGAACCTATTGTGGAAGGAACATGAATGTTGGGAGTTGTTGTAGTAGGTGTTTCGTCGAACACTGTTTGTGTATCTGATTTTTAGATGCAAAATTATGCAAGTTAAAATTATGGTTCAGAGGAACAAAGGAAGATACATGTGCTTCTGTCGAAGCCGAGATAGGGTAACCAACATAGTCCCCACGAGCCGGTGAAGTGACGGTTGGACGTCCCACTGGATCTACAATGGCTCACTTCTGAAATGCATAGTTAACTTCTCTATGAAATGATTCCAATCCCAAAATTTATTGTTCTGATATAGTCAACCGAACCAAGCCCATGCATTGCCATCAAGGAAGAGGTAAGCGAGAAATATCCCGTCCTTCTCAGAGAAGCCACAAAAGATGAAGTAGTGTTCGGCCCGAAATATCCAATCCCCTGGGTCGCCACCGCAGAATCGTTCTAAAACCACCATTGTCATTAGAGTCCTCTCAATGAAGATTGTTATTTTTATTCATAACAAAATGTTATCCATTCTTCTTTGTTTTCAAGCACGGAAAGAAAAAGAAAAAGGATTATTATTTATTTTTGTTAGTTACTATTAAAATTTTGAATAAGAAGAGGAAGTTTATAAGTGGTGGCACATTCAAAGACAACAACTTCTTTTTTTTTTCACATGTTGAAAAGATCGGGCCCCGTCGCTTCTCTGGTTGTAAATTTTGCCTCTTCTTTCTCCAAACTTTTATTGTCACCGCAAATATAAATATATGCAACTAACTAATAAGAAAGTCAGCAAATAGTTTCGTCACTTTTCTGTTACTCTTCTGTTTTTGCCTCTCTCTCTCTCTCTCACTCATCGTTCAAAGCCTAAATTTTCCATATTTCTTATGTTCTAAAGATGGCGAGATCTAACCAAATATCTACCTTTGAATCAGTGAGGGAATGGGTCTCCGACCACAAGCTTCGCACCGTTGGTAATTTCTCTGAAAAGTCCTTCATCGTTTATAAATTTCTTTTAGAATATCAAATGGATTTGGTTATTTGATTTGAATTCCATGTTGTTAAAGGAAAAAATTGTGACTCGCTGAGAACTCATTATGGGGTGAGTTAATTTTAAAATAACTGTGAAAATAAAGTCACATAGAACAATGATTCAGCATATGGACATTTATTTCATTCACATCTTATATCTCGATTGTGCTCATTACGCATTAGAGTATTCTGTTTTGTGCTCCAGAATATATTACTTCAACTTTCTTATAAGTACTTAATTTTTCCAAAAACAATACATTATTCTATGATTAAAAATTGGTTATTTAGGATAGTTTTTTAACAAAATAATTAAAATGTCTAGATAATTGAGTCAATTTAGTACATTTTTTCTTTGAATACAGATTTTGATATCCTTAACGATTTCTAGCAATATATTTAATTCGTCTTGTATTTTTGTTCTATTAAAAATAACGCTTACGTCCTCCACATGATCTGATTTATCATTCTTTAACTGATTTGGATGAATGTTTTCCCAAGGATGTCTCTGGCTAAGCGGAATAACGGGATCAGTCGCTTACAATTGGTCAAAACCCAACATGAAAACCAGCGTCAGGCTCATCCATGCTAGGTACCAATTCGTTCATTCGCCGATTACCACCTGTTTGATGACATGACTATGGTTTACTGATTCTGTGCTACTTTTTTTCTCCTTTCAAAGTGCTAAGCAATTCCGATTTACAAGATTTTTACATTATTTGTGTATCTTAACCTGTTGTAACATGAATTTTTTTTTTATATTACTCCACAATCTGACTTACTATTGGTAGCTAGATGTTAAGTTATTTTTACATGGCGAATTAAATTAAACATGGACAGACAGTGTAAAGTTAACTTTAATTTTTTTTTGTTAATGTAAAATTAGGTTGCACGCACAGGCACTCACACTAGACGCGTTAGCTGGTGCTGCGGCAATTGAATATTATGATCATAAAACTAACAAAATGACGAAACATATCCCAGGTTCCTCGACATGAACTCGTATCCACAAAAGAAATGAACATGCCGCCATCAATGGACAAAGCATTGAGCACACGATTCAATTTTTGGTGCATTTTTGTGGGCTTCCTTTGTGTAAAATTCTTTACATGGTAGCATGAGTAACATGTGTCTCTTGTATCGCAATGTAAAAAATAAGAAAAGACCAAAACCTATAGCTTTTTGCTCTTTACTTTTGTTTTCTTTTTTCTGTGTGTTGAGTAAATGGACAAAACTGTTAATGGTTCGGATCTTTTATGGCAATTGATTATTATCATAGAGGTTATAAGGTGATACTCATATTCTTTTGATTCATTTTGGAATTTGGCGTTATACAAGTTCAATTTTTCTTTGAAAGAGAACAGTCTTGAATACAAATCAACCAAAAAAATACAAAAGGAACGTTTTGGATGATAAGCTAGCTATTAGAAGTAGATGCTTAAGTCATTGAAATAAATATGTTCTCTTACTCAAATGTGACAAGTTGAAAGGGATTTTCATCATTCAAACACTGGTATTGTGGTGGAAATAAATGTTTTTCCTTCAGCAAAAAGAAGAAGAAGTAACTTTCTTCCCTTGCTTTTACTGTCGGAGGAAATAAAAGGAATTGTGTGTGTTTGGGGCGGGGGTTGTTTCTATTTTCATGGAAATTTTAATTAACAAAAGAAGTAGGAAAGCAAAACAAAAAGGAAAAAAAGGGGAGTAGCAGAACTTCAAACTTGTGATACTATAGTTCAAATTGTAACTTCTAAATATTTATGAGTTATTTCTAAGAAAATTGACGGATAAAGATAATCGTTTTCTGAAGCGGTGCTTTATGGATTTCTCTAAATAAATATGTTTTTCAATTTTACTTTTCGTACACCAATATGAATGTGTTTTCACCACCCCCAAATTGGATGATTATTCACCGTTTTTTTTGGGTCATCCAAAAAGTGCTTTGGATCCTTTGCCTCTCAACAAGATTGATATTGTAGGCATATAAATTTTATTGGAATTAAATTCGTAAAATAATTTGGACTATATTTTAAAATTCAAGATATATTAGTTCAAATAAATTTATTGGACTAATATAATTGGATTAATTATAAGCCCAATATATATGGATTAAGTAAATAAGTTTTAATTCATTGGGCTAGCCCATTTAGTTGGGCTACAATGACAAGCACACTTTATTAGCCCCAGTATGCCATCTTCTTAGAGACCCAGTTTGGTTCCACGTGTCAAATGGCGTGGTGCGCCAAATCAAACAGAAGAGCCAATAGGATCATGCCACGTGTCAAAATGACAAGGCATGCCAAGTCACATTAAAAGACCGATGAAATCGTGCCACGTGTGCAAGTGACATGTTCTGGCCAATCAAATGCGACATTGTCACACTTCAATTTGATTGGTCGGAAAGAGTTTGTTCTTATCATAACTCTTCCCTCCCACAACTATAAATATGGGTTTTCATAACCCAGAAAAGGGACCATAAGTTATAACAAGAAGCAAGAGGGAGCTCGTGGATCAAACATTGCGGATTTCCCTAAAAGCTACAAGCATTCAAGTGTTCTAAGGATTAAAATATCAAGACGGAGATTCAAGAACAAGATGCAAGCCCTTGGATTAAAAGTACGTCAAGATCAAGATCAACCTTCAAGCACTTGGATTAAAATAAAATAAAATTCAAGATTAAGCTCGGAGGCTCTTTTATTTACTGTTCGAAAGAAGAATCAGAGGATTCATAGAGATTGTAACACTCAAATATTTGAAATAAAATACTACGATTGTTGCGATATTTTTTGGTCTTGATTATATTTTCTCGACATAATTTATTGTCTACAAATTCTGGCACGCCCAGTGGGACTATCTCTACCTCTCATCTCAACTTTTCAATCACCAAAGTTCAAGAACAACGAAATGGCTTCCAAGATAATCAAATCTAGTTCAACTTTCGCCAAGGCTGCTAATCCCAGGTTCTATGCTGATATGGAAAACATACTTGAAGTTACCTTTGGAAGCTTTGGACTAGTTACGAGGAGCAAAGCAAGCTCGTTAGGAAAACAAGAACCCCAAGTGTCATCCGCATCTATCCCTATTTTCGGATCTTCATCCTCAAAAGGATCAAGATCTTCCACAAATGCACCCGAAGGAGGAAGCGATGTTGCTGAAAAGATCAAGAAAACTCTTGCTGCTTGACCTCTCCGGATCCAAGCACTCTGCTGTAAAGGAAGATGATGACGCTTAAAGTGATGGATCCTCCCAACTTACACCACATAGCATGAGCCAATCAAGGATCAATCTATGTGAAAATCCATGCTACTTTCCATCGTCCATGACAATCATGCAAGCCATGGTGACAAACACTTCATCTGTCGAGGAGCAGTTGGCAAACTTGACGGAAGCAATCGCTGGCTTGACCAAGTGCATGAGAAATCAAGATGCTAGAATAGATAAACTAACAGATAGGGTGGGAATCTTGATGGAATAAGAATCCACCCATGCACATGGAAAACTCCCAGAAGTTCAAGAGATTGATGCTCCCCCACGACAAGTTGCATCCACTAAGGAAATTCCAGTCTCTTTGGAAGGGATGATTCCAATCAATCAACTAAAGGAGTTTATTTAAGGGACTATAGGAAACAAATATGAAGTTTCTTCCAAGTCCTCTTTTACCTACGCAAAGCCGTACACTTCAAGGATCGATATGTTGAAGATGTCAGCTGGCTATCAACCTCCGAAATTTCAACAGTTTGATGGCAAAGGCAATCCAAAGCAACATGTG
>MDKI01062865.1:0-18332 GCA_005239505.1 Nicotiana paniculata | reverse complement strand
TTCAATTCCTATATTACTTGTCAACCACGTACACTTGCGTGTGCATTGGGAAATCAATCAACACGGCTCGAGGACCGCACCTGCGGTCTCGCACCTGCAAGAGAAATATCGCACCTGCGGAAATGGGCTGGGGGCTTGGGCCCGCACTTACGGAGTGGAGACCGCACCTGCGGCTCTGCTCATGCGATAATTGGCCACGCCACTACGGAATCGGACCTGGGATACTGGGGACCGCAGGAGCGGTCTCGCACTTGTGACTAGGGTCAGACAATGTGGAATGAGTACAGGCTAACCAGTGGTAGAAGTATTGAAAAGTAATAAGGAAATGAGCATCAAATAATAATTACTATTACCCTCGTGCCATCTTTTTCCATGGCATATAAGTTATTTATCCTTCTTTCTTTTCATGAAAATAACAATTACAATTATAGGGCTTCTCACAATTTACCAAAAACACATAACAGACTATAAATGTACAGTCATTTCGACGTGAAAAGTAAATGTGCACTGCCGAGGGTCAAACGGCCCGCACCATAGATGCATCTATCTGCCCCGCTTACGAATTGAACCTACGACACGATTAATATAATACCAAGTCCACCCCCGCTCGTGAATAGAACTTGCGACTCGGGTTAATATAATATTAGGGTACCCCGCTCGCGAATCATCCATGCGACTCGGGTTCCAATCTAAATTCCAATTCATGATTAGTAGGAGATTTCCAGATAATTTAGTAGGGGACATACTAACAGTGTGAGAATTTTAGAGATATGAACTTCAATCATGACTCCTTAGGCCTTCACATGTGAGATTCAAGGACATTAGGCTACTTAATCAATCTACAAGATCACAGATTCAACACATAAATCATGCTTGTGAGTCCTAAACTACCGGACAAAGCATAATAGTAGCTGCGCACGGACTCTCGTCACTTCGTGCGTATGCACCCTTTCCCCCCCCCCCCCCAGCAAATAAGGACAAAGCCACCATTTATAATTACCTATGGGGAAAATTCACTCTTACAAGGTTATAAAGAAGACTCACCTCGTGCCGGGCCAAGAACGTGCCCGAAACTCTGAACTCTATACCCGAGGACTTGAAACTAGCCAAAAGTTATACAAATTCATTAATTCATGCTCAATGTATGGAAATTCTCCTACTCATTTAGTAAATTCACAATTCTTAAAGAAAATCTAAAATCCGACCCCGGGCCCACATGCTTGAATTTCAATAATTCTCGAAGGAAACACTCACCCATAGTCGAAGGATCACAAATATACGATTTCCACTTGATTTCGTAGCTAAATGGCGGGTAAATTCTCAAATTATCACAAGATCTAGGTTACTACCCAATTCTTGACTTTTCACTAACTTATGTAGTTAATTAAGCTAGAAATCCATGCATGAAGCTAATTCTTGAGTAAGTTTACTTAACTTAAATGAACAGGCCGATAGCCCCTCAACAATGGTGGAAAATCGCCCAAGGAAGAAGAAGGAAATGAGAAAATTGATTTAAAACCCGTGTATAAAAACACACTGTCTGGATAGTGTTTTCGCACCTTCGGCTCCGCTCCTGCGATAATTGGCCAGGCCACTAGAAAATCGGACCTGGGATGCTGGGGATCGCAGGAGCGGTCTCGCACCTGTGACAAGGCAACCGCACCTGCGCCCACATCAGAACAGGTGCACCATCAGCTATGTTTTGCTGGTTTTTAGCCCCGATAGGTGCCCGGGAGGCACCTGGTCCCACCCGAGCCCTAGTACAAATATACCAATGAGTTCCAAATCATAATACGGACTCACTCGACCCTTCGAAACACCCAAAACAACGCTAGAAATTAAAATTACACCTCCGAACCCCAAGAACCAAGCTTAAGAACTTTAAGTTTTCTAGACTTCGCTAATCACGCGCCGAACTGACCTATACATATCGGAATGACACTAAATTTTGCAAGCAAGTCATAATTAACATAACAGAACTATTCCCAATTTCAGAATTTCGTTCAGACATCGATAACACAAAAACACGTCCCAAGCTGAAATATGAACTTAAGGAACTTCTTATTTCAATATTAGGCGCCGAAATGTCCCCGAGTCATCAGAAACCCAATTCCGAATATATGCCCAGGTCCGAAATCATTACACAAAGCTACCGGAACTGACGAAACTCGATTCCGAGGTCGTTTACCCAAAATGTTGACCGAAGTCAAACTTGGCCTTAAAGGCCAACCTGAAGGAACCAAATGCCCCTATAGCACTCTAAACACCTCCAAATCCCGGACCACCAGTCCCTGCAAGTCATAAATCATAAAAAGCCGCCAAGGGAAGTTTCATTTAGGGGAACGAGGTCCGATAACGTAAAACGATCGGTCGGGTCGTTACAGGTTTCATGGTAAGGGTTTATATAGTAGCATATTTTATACATAAAATAGGAAACACGATAAACATTAAGCACAAAATAAGGAAACATATGCGAGAATCAGTTAGAATTGATTTTTAGGGCAAATAGTACATAGAATAAGGGAGTTCAGTAAATTAACAGAGAACAAAAAATAACATTCAAATAAACTTAAAATAAAGGAATACAATAGATTAAACATAGAATAAGGAAAATATCACACGAAATCAATTAAAGTCAATTCTTATGGCAAATAAAAGTAAAAAATAGGGAAACACGGGGATTAAACAGAAATAAGGAAAATGTTAGTCAATTACGGGAAAAGGAAGAGTATCAATCAAGAATCAGTAAAGAATAATAAAAAATCTCAAACCCTATTTCAAAAGTAAAGCATAGATGGTCGAAAATCTACTGAATTGGACCATATAGCCTGATAATGAGTACATATAGACGAAATATCATCTAAATCTCAAAGATTGAAGGTGGTGGAATCCGATTTGGGGACTGGTACTCTCCAAAATTGGGGCAAGTACTATGTAAATCCATAATCTTGCAAATAATATTGAGGTAAAACATGAAAGGCAAGAAAATGATGGAAGGAATCCATGATTGGGGCGTATTTTGAGAGGTTTAAGTGAGAAGACTAGGGTTTAAGAGGGGGGAATGGAGAGGATTCTGAGGCTGAGAGTAAAGGGAAATGGGGTTAGGGTTTCAGGGGGGTTAGGTAATAAAAAAGGTCGGTTGGTTGTGGGCCGTTGATCTTAGAGATCAATGACCAGGATTTTAAAAGACTGGGCGGGTTAATGGACGGGTATGGGTAGAGACCGGGTTGGGATAATGGGTTATTTGGTCTGGGCTTGGGGTAAGTGGGGTGTTGGGCTAATGGTTTGGTCCAAAACTGGTCCGAAAATTAGCCTGTTTGGGCCAAATCTTAAAACCTTCAAAAATTAATTAAAAATTAATTATTAAAACTTCTAATAATTGGTTAAAATAATATTTATGCTTTAAAACTATTTTAAAATAATACCTCAATATTAAAAAATATAAAATGATACTTTGGCATAAATAATATAATAAACGCAATTATTTGTAGAATATAGGTTATTTTTGAAAAATTAGACAAATAGCTTAAAACTTTTAATCTAATTATATGACCTAAAAATAAAATATTTGAAACATACATTATAGGTTCAAAAATAGTTATTAGGTAATTAAGTCTTCACAAAATAATTGAAAGGATAATTACTAGTTATTTATATAACTTAAATACAAGAAAATTAATTTAAAGCTCTAAACATTATGGAAAATTATGAAAAATGCTTCTATAGGTTTGTAAACTAAATGATGATGAAAAAATGCTATTTTTAAAAATATGATGGCAAAATTGGGTATCAACAACTGTCCCTCTTTACCCGGGAATAATGAAAGAGTTGTCGGGTAAAGAAATGGTGACTGATTTTGATTGAATGAGGTGATTTGAATAATCGAGGCCGAACCCTGGTTCCTAAGTTTCTTATATATCCCTGATGTTAAGGGAATAAGGATGTGTGTAGTTCTGGATCCATCGGTGAACTGAACCGATGAAGTTGTTATAGGAATGGTTGTATGTTTCTGAAAGGGTTCTTTTAGGTACGACAGTATCAGGTGAATTTGCGCGAAATCATGAATGTGAATCTGAAAAGTTATGTATGTATTTCAAAATGAGCATTTGAACGGTTATCAAGTGAAAGTGGGTAACTGATGGTGGTTGGGTGTGTTTGAAATAATTGCACGATATGAAAATTGAACGGAAACCGGAGCAAAGATTGCTCCCGTTAAGAGAACAGTTACTTCCTGGATTACCTGCAAAACTTAATACACAGTGCATGCAAGTATATATGGATTATTGTGAGAAATTAAACATGATGCAAATTCCCTTTGGACCATGAAAGTTGTCTTTGGATGGTGCAGATGAAGTCCTCAGACCATGACGTCCCGGGTCATGAATTATGTGATAGGGGATTCGCAGGACATGAAATGATGTCCTCGAGCCATGAAAATGGTGCCTCTGAATCATGAAAACTTTGAATAATGATGTGCAGTATTGAGAGATACTCAGGCCATGTCATGGTGTCTTCCTGCTATGATGATGGTGCCTTCGGACTATGACGCCTTTGGACTAAATGGTGATGTTTCATCCCATAAGATGCAAAGATATGATGCTCGGTCGTATGCGAAGTAAAACAAGACAGATATTAGTCTTGTGTAAGATTTGGGCAGTGTTTTGCCCCAGGCAAATATAAAATAGTGCTAGGTTTTAAATAGCATAATGGAGATAGCATTTGGTATTATGTAAGGACAAGTCAATGCTTAGACTTAGACAATTGAGGAGACAGTGCTTAGCCTGATGCGAGAAGAGGAGACAATTCTTAGTCTCAATGCAAGGAAAGGTCTAACTTAGCCTTATGAAATTAGGAGAGAGTGCTTAGTTTCATGCAATTAGGGAGGCAATGCTTAGCCTCATGCAATTAGGGAGGTAGTGCTTAGCCTCATTCAAGAAGAGGAGACAGTGCTTAGTCTAATGCAATTAGGAGACAGTGCTTAGTCTCATGCAAAGAAAGGCAATGCTTAGCCTTGTGCAATTAGGGAGGCAATGCTTAGACTCATGCAAGAAGAGGAGACAATGATTAGTCTCATGCAATTAGGAAGGCAATGTTTAGCCTCATGCAATTAGGGACTTAGCCTCATGCAATTAGTTAGGCAGTGCTTAGCCTAATGCAATTAGGAGACAATGCTTAGTTTCATGCAAAGAATGGCAATGGTTAGCCTTATGAAATTAGGGAGAATTATTAGCCTCATGAAAGAAGAGGAGACAATGCTTAGTCTCATTCAATTAGGAGACAGTGCTTAGTCTCATGCCATTAGGGAGGCAATGCTAAGCCTCGTGCAATTAGGGAGGCGGTGCTTAGCCTCATGCAAGAAGAGGAGACAATGCTTAGTCTCATACAATTAGGAGACAATGCTTAGTCTCAAACAAAGAAAGTAAATGCTTAGCCTTATGCAATTATGGAGGCAATGCTTAGTATCATGCAAGAAGAGGAGACAATGCTTAGTCTAATGCGATTAGGAGACAATGCTTAGTCTCATGCCATTAGGGAGGCGATTCTTAGCCTCATTCAAGAAGAGGAGACAATGCTTAGTCTCATGCAATAAAGTAGGCAATGCTTAGCCTCGTGCAATTAGGGAGGCAATGCGTAGCCTCATGCAAGAACAGAAGACAGTTCTTAGTCTCATGCAAAGAAAGGCAATGCTTAGCCTTGTGCAATTAGGGAGGCAATTCCTAGCCTCATGCAAGAAGAAGAGACAATTATTAGTCTTATGCAATTAGGGAGGAAATGCTTAGCCTCGTGCAATTAGGGAGGCATTGCTTAGCCTCATGCAAGAAGAGAAGACAATGCTTAGTCTCATGCAACTAGGAGACAATGCTTAGTCTTATGAAAAGAAAGGCAATGCGTAGCCATGTGTAATTAGGGAGGCAATGCTTACACTCATGCAAGAAGAGGAGAAAATGCTTAGTCTCGTGAAATTAGGGAGGCAATGCTTAGTCTCATGCATCAGGGAGGCAGTTCTTAGCCTCATGCAAGAAGAGAAGACAATGCTTAGTCTCATGCAATTAGGAGACAGTGCTTAGTCTCGTGCAAAGAAAGGCAATGCTTAGCCTTATAGAATTAGTGAGGCAATGCTTAGCCTCATGCAAGAAGAGGATACAATTCTTGGTCTCATGCAATTAGGAGAAAGTGCTTAGTCTCATGCCATTTGGGAGGCAATGCTTAACCTCATGCAAGAAGAGGAGACAATGCTTAGTCTCATGCAAAGAAAGGAAATGCTTAGCCTTATGCAGTTAGGAAGGCAATGCTTAGCCTCATGCAAAGAAAGGCATTTCTTAGACATATACAGTTAGGGAGGCAATGCTTAGACTCATGCAAGAAAGCAATGAGTGATAGTGAAAAACCAGAGTATTTCTTAGGTGGAGATGTGTTTGTGTTTGGCAACTTTGTTGTTGTGAAGATAGTGGCTTTGATGTGTGTATGCATTTGCGAATATTCCTGTTATGTTCATTGTGCCCGCATCCAAAGAGAAATCGTGAGTTTTGCGAGGAAGGTTGGTTCGCGCTTTTGTCTTCTGCTTTGCCTGTACTCCTATCTTGAGATCCTGTTTCAGTTACCCTGAGTAAAATAATGCATTTATAGAAATAAAGTTTTGAGAAAATATGCGTGCATTTGATAAATGTGGTTATTTTTAAAATATAGTAGTATGCAATATCAAGTAAGTTAGATGAACCAATGATTGTGAAGTATTTTAGAGACATTGTGACTTATTTGCTTTAAAATTTTGAGGGTCATTCTCAAAATTCTGCCCCAGTTTAAAAGCAATTCTCTAACCATTCTGCATATGACGAAGTTGGTTGGACTTGCTTAAGAATTTTGAGGGTCCTCCTCAAAATTCTTCACCAGTTTCTAACCATGGCAAAATGAAGATTTTATTGAGATGTGACCAAACCCACATGGCTTCCTACGTATCCCCTCTTAAACGGAAATAAGGTCAAGCATAGTTCAGCTACACCAGATGAAGAAATGTAAAAACAATCAAAACATAGTATCTTTTGACTGCGTCGTAGTTGATAGGTTTTGTCCAAACTTCTCCATCCATTTCTACGAGTATGAGTGCTCCTCCTGTTAGTACTCTGCTAACCTTGTAGGGCCCTTGTCAATTGAGGTGAAAAATTCCCTTTGGCTTCATCTTGATGCGGGAAGATCCGTTTCAGCACCAGCTGCCCTGATTGTGAATTATCTAGGTCTGACCCTTTTCTTGAAAGCTCTGAACATTTTGTTCTGGTAAAGTTGACTGTGACATACCACATTCATTATTTTCCCGTCAATGAGAGCCAGTTGTTCATAGCAACTTCGTATCCATTCTGCATCACTGAGTTCAGCCTCTTGTATGATTCTCAAAGAAGCAATTTTGACTTCGGCGGGAATAACAACTTCAGTACCATACGCCAGTAAGTAGGGAGTTGCCCCGATTGATGTGCAAACTGTGGTACGGTATCCTAATAAGGCAAATGGTAATTTCTCGTGCCATTGTTTGAGATATTCTACCATCTTCCTCAATATTTTCTTGATGTTCTTATTGGTGGCTTCCACAGATCCCTTCATTTGAGGCCTGTATGCTGTGGAATTCTTATGCTTTATCTTGAAGGTCTCACACATAGATTCCATTAGATCACTGTTAAGGTTGGCAGTGGCGGCGGTGATGATTGATTCTGGCACCCCGAATCGACAAACAATACGATCCCTAACGAAATATGAGATAACTTTCTTAGTTACAACCTTGTAAGATGCGGCTTCAACCCTGTTACATATCACGTTTCTTGTACGTTAAAGTTTTGTCTTCAGTTAATTGAAATAGACTCGGGGATGAGATTTTCTTGAGATTATAAGAATTTATGCTATTTATATCAAGCAATAAGTAAGTTCCGTAAAAGAAAAAGGGTAATAGAATTAAAGAAAATGAGTTTCGTTAAAGGCTGTCGATTTGGGATAAAATACGGGACGAGTGATAATACCCGATATATGGACTAGTACCATACAAGGTACCATATGACCATGATAGTATGATGTATAAGGGGTATTAAGAATAAGTTGTGTTTTAAGTAATTTGAGATAATTCTTAATTATGCGGGTAACTGGTTAATTAACGTGTAACGAAATATTACCTAATTAACTAGTGAGTTTGGGATAAGATTAAAACCCCACCTCACCCCCACGTGGCAGCAAGCCACTAACAAAACAAATGACTCTTAGTCATATAGGATTAGGTGGCAACTAATTCCAAAATAAGCCATGTAATTAGAAAAAGCTACAAATCTTTTAACAATCAGAAGATACTTATCTTCCTATAGAATGAATTATTAAATCCTAGAAGGTTACATATCTTTGAATATAAACAACTCAAAGATACGCATATTTGAACGATTAAGAGGATAACAAATAACTCTAAATATGGGCAATCTGAAGCTAACAGAGAAGACAACCAGCAGTTAACGTAGAAGGGTGCGGATCTTCAATAAATCAAAATGAGATTGTGCAATTTTAAGGGAGTACGGTGCAATCCTTTACAAGAATATCATACAGATTTTTCCCTACTCCAGGTATGTTAAGGCTAAACCTTTCTTCATTTTGGCATGATCCAATAACTACATGTTTTTGCTAACGAGACATAAAGATAAGTTCATACTCCCGAATTTACGTACATTTCCTAGTCTCATAAGTTATAGTATTCTCCTTATCGGGACTTCATATTCAATTAAGTATTGTCTTATTCCAATCAAGAGAGCAGAGATACTATATATACAGCATCACCGTATTTTCATTACCATCAAGCTATAATCGATGGGCAGGCCCCTATTGGGCAACCTATGATCAGATGGTAAGTTATATACCGAGCCTACTGTGGTCGAACGCCTATGAGCGAACCCAGTTGGCCGTGATACAAAACCTAGTATGGCCGAGCACCTATGAGCAATCCTACTACGTCAAAGCAGTTTTATATATATATATATATATATATATATATATACCGATACTTATAGGGCCGTATAGCTATTTTATTTACTATATTGAGAAAGTCGAGTCAGTATCAGCAGGTGAGCATATCTTCAGATTATCTTTGACTCCTAGTTAATTTCAGCTATTATATTATTAATTCAGTTTCAGCTTTCAGTTATATTATTGCCTTGCATACTTGGTACATTATTTCGTACTGACGTCTCTTTTTCTGGGGACGGTGCATTTCATGCATGCAGGTTCAGATAGATAGGCGGGTAGAACTCCTCAGTAGGTGTTGCCCAATTTCAGCTTTATCGGTAAGCTCCACGTCCTTCGGGTTTTTCGGGTCTAGAAGTTTTGTGTACATCTTGTGTATATATGCATATAGGTTATGGGTAGGTAAGGGGCCCTGTTCCGATCATGGTACATCCATCAGTACAGGCTTTTAGACATATCCTATCCATTAGTGCAGTATGTTGGACTTGTAGGTCCTGTATGAATATTTTGTTGGGTTGTCAGTTGTAGTAGTTATGACGGCCTTGCTGGCCCAGTTTTATATTGACATTTAGGTAGCGTTAGTTTCCAATATATTTTAAATTTTTCTTTGCAAATTATCTTTCTATATGGACCCTGGCTAAAGTATGACATTATATGTCCAGAGTTCCTGAGTCGCAAGTTGGTACTCAAGGATAGATGAGGCACCGGGTGCCGGTCTCTCCCCCAGGATCGGGGCGTGACAACCCCATTTTGTGAAATAATCTATGGCCACTAGAATTAACTTGTGCCTATTTGAATCAACAGGTTTGATTGGACCAATGATATCCATCCCCTAAGCGGCAAAAGGACAAGGTGCACTTGTTGCATTAAGTTCATTTGGTGGCACTCATATCATATCTGCATGCACTTGGAATTGATGACACTTTTGGACATATGCAGTCTGTTTCCATAGTCATCCAAAAATATCCTGCCCTTAATATCTTCTTAGCTAAAACAAATCCATTCATGTGTGGTCCGCATGTTCCGGCATGTATCTCTTCGAGAAATTTGGATGCTTCCTTGGCCTCAACACACTGTAATAGCCCCAGATCCGGAGTCCTTCTGTAAAGTGCTCCCCCGCTTTGGAAGAAATTGGATAATCTTCGGAGTGTGCATTTTTTAGTATGATTTTCATGCTCAGGGTACTCCCTTTTTTCCAAGTATTCTTTGATATCATGAAACCAAAGATTCCCATCAGTTTCTTCTTCAACATGAGCATAATAAGATGCCTCATTATGGATCCCTACTGGAATAGGATTAATGAAATTCTTGTCTGGGTGTTGTATCATGGAAGATAGAGTGGCCAACGCATCAGCGAACTCATTCTGGGTTCTCGGAACATGTTTGAGATCTATCTTTGCGAATCTCTTCATAAATTCTTTTACATAGTATAGATACGACAATATTTTGGTATTCTTTGTAGCCCATTCTCTCAGAACTGGTGTACCAAAAGGTCTGAATCACCAATTACCAGCAATTCCTGAATGTTCATGTCAATGGCCAACTTGAGCCCCAAGATGCAAGCCTTGTATTCCACCATATTGTTGGTACATGAAAATCTGAGTTTTGCGGATACCAGATAGTGTTGACCTGTCTCTGATACAAAAACTACTCCAATACCCACTCCTTTGAAATTTGCAGCACTGTAGAAGAACATTCTTCAACCGTCATAGGTTTCGGTGATATCTTCCCCTACAAATGATACTTCTTCATCGGGAAAATATGTTTTCAACAGTTCGTATTCTCCTCCTACAGGATTTTCTGCAAGATTATCGGCTAATGCATGTTCCTTGACCGCTTTCTGAGTTACATAGACGATGTCAAATTCACTCAATAGTATCCCTATATTGCCAAATTCCTGGTAGGCATGTGTTTCTGGAAAACGTATTTCAGAGGATCCATCCTTGATACGGGATATTTGGTGTAGGCACAAAATTAGTGCCTCAACTTTTGAGCTATCCATGTCAGACCATAATAGGTGTGCTCCAACAAAGAATACGAAAATCTGAGTTTTGTGGATACTGGATAGTGTTGACCTATCTCTGATACAAAAACCACTCCAATACCCACTCCTTTGAAATTTGTAGCCCTGTTGAAGAACATTCTTCAACCGTCTTAGGTTTCAGTGTTATCCCCTACAAATGATACTTCTTCATCGGGAAAATTTGTTTTCAACAGTTCGTATTCTCCTCCTACAGGATTTTCTGCCAGATGATCGGCTAATGCCTGTCCCTTGACCACTTTCTGAGTTACATAGACGATGTCAAATTCACTCAATAGTATCCGCCATATTGCCAACTTCCCGTTAGGCATGTGTTTTTGGAAAATGTATTTCAGAGGATCCATCCTTGATATGAGATATGTGGTGTAGGCACAAAAGTAGTGCCTCAACTTTTGAGCTATCCATGTAAGAGCACAACATGTGCGTTCAAACAAAGAATATTGTGCTTCGTAGGGTGTGAACTTCTTACTCAGATAGTATATGGCCAGTTCTTTCCTTGCTGTTTCATCGTGTTATCCCAAGACACAATCGAAATCCCCACCCAGTACAGATAGATAGAGTAGCAGAGGCCTCCCAGGTTCTGGCAGTACAAAGACTGGTGGCCTGGACAAATTTTCCTTGATTTTGTCAAAAAAAATTTGACATTCTTCAATCCAACTTGTTGCAGCATCCTTCTTCAGCATTTTGAAAATTGATTCACGAATCACAGTTGGTTGTGCTATGAAACGGTTCATGTAGTTGAGACGCCCTAAGAAACTCATCACAACTTTCTTGTTCTTTAGAGGTGGCAAATCTTGGATAGTCTTAACCTTTCAAAAGGGTCTAACTCAATTCCTCGGCAACTGACGATGAACCCTAATAACTTTCCAGCAAGGACCCCAAAAGCACATTTTGCGGGATTCAGTTTCAAATTATACCTTTTGAGTCGATCAAAGAATTTCCTCAAGTCTGCTATATGATATGTACCCTTCTTAGATTTGATGATGATGTCATCCACGTACACATCTATCTCCTTGTGTATCATTTCTTGGAAAACGGTTGGCATGCCCTCATATAAGTGGCTCCAGCATTCTTCAGACCAAACGACATCATTTTGTAGAAATATATTCCCCAAGGTATAATAAAGGCTGTCTTTTAGGCATCCTCTTCGTCCAACCAGATTTGATGATACCCCGCTAAGCAATCCACAAAAGACTAGAGTTCATGCTTGGCACAGTTGTCGATCAGTATGTGTATATTGAGCAATGGGAAATAATCTTTGGGACTTGTTTTTTTTAAATCTCGATAGTCAACACATACACTGACTTTCCCATCCTTCTTCGGAATTGGAACGATGTTAGCCAACAGGGTTGGATAACCACTCTAAGAACCTTAGCTTTGATCTGCTTGGTTACTTCCTCTTTTAGTTTTAGACTCATATCTGGCTTGAACTTTCTGAGTTTCTGCTTTACAGGCAGACACATAAGGTTGGTTGGAAGCTAATGAGCCACTATAGACATGCTCAAACCGGTCATATCATCATAGGACCGTGCAAAAATATCCTCACACTCTTTCAAACCGTGTATTCTTCTTTCTTTCACAGTGACATGTGAATGCTTACACGAGTTTCCTTGGCTGTTTCGGAATTTTCCAAATTGACTATTTCAGTTTAATTGAAATTAAACTTAGGCTTGTTCTCAAAATTTTCCATTTCTCTTACAATTTCCTCAGGTATTACATCCTCTTCCAGTTCCTCTGAGTCACTATCCTTATGTTGCATTATCTCATTACATGTCACAATCGTAGGTCCATCAGGATAAGTAATAATAACGATGTAGAGAGAAAAATGTAAAGGATAATAATAAATACTAAAACAACAATCCATTAATAAAACATCAAACAAATGCAGTTCAATGATCCAAACAATTATTTCAAAACAAGATACACTTAAAAGCAAAATATTAAAAATGTCTTAAATGCCTATAAAAATTGTTTTCAAAATGAATGATGCTCATTGCCAGGCTACCCAAGAACTCAACGGGCCCTTGATGGTGTAGCAGTCCAATTCCTGAGAACAACTCCCTTCTCCATTGTCTAAATGATGAGGCCTTCCTCCACCTCTTCCACCTCAACTATGGCATTCCCATCCATGTCTTCATCTTCCAAGAATAGTTTCCTTATGCCAGCTAGAACTTCATCTTCTTCAGATCCCCACATCATGCCGGCTTGATGAATTGATTGGCTCAAATGTGGTACTAGCTGCTCTAGAGGGTAATAAGGACCGCGCCATGGTGGTGACCAATTGTTATACTCGTTCCAGGTGTAATCATACCTAAGCATAAAGGTTGTGCCGTGACGCTTTGGCTGTATTGGTTTAGTGATACCCTAGAGATTCTTACCAAGACCCTTACCAGGTTCATACCCTGTCCATGCCAATATGTTTTCTATCTTGCTGCTCCATCATTTATCTTTCTCAATTGCGTTGACATGCTAGATATGATGGTATGTTTCTCCACTCAACTTCCTTCTATTTTTGAGAAGAGGAACAATTTGATTAGTGTAGATGGGATTACTTCCGTCCCCATGGATGATTAATTCCTGATGGTTCTGCTCGAACTTCACGGTCTGATGTAGAGTAGAAGCTACATCCCCAGCAACATGTATCCAAAGTCATCCCAACAACAGATTGTATGTGGCGGATATGTCTAACACTTAAAATTCAACTTAAAACCTAGTCGGGCCCATTCGTAAACAGAGGTTGGTTTCCCCAATTGTGGCCCTTTGAGACCCATAGAATGCTTTTACGTTCATACTCCCTGCTCGTATCTCATGCATACACATACCCAACCTCTTCAAAGTGTTTAATGGACAGATGTTGAGACTTGAACCCCTATCTTTCAAGACCCTGGCAATGAATTTATCCTCAACTTGCACTGTAATATGTAGTTCCCTGTTGTGACTCAGTCCTTCTGGTGCCAGTTCATCTTCGTGAAAAGTGATTTTGTGGATTTCTAATACTTTCCCTACCATATTGGCCATCTCCCCACTGGTAATACTAATGGGTATATAGGCTTCGTTCAACACTTTCATCAAGGCATTCCTATGCGCCTTGGAGTTTTGCAACAGTAATAAAATGGATATTTGAGCAGGGGTTTTGTTCAGATGATCAACAACAGAATATTCTCTCGTCTGCACCTTTCTCCAAAGATCATCTAGGCCAGTCTCAATGACAGGCGGCTTAGAAGCAGCTTCTTTGCTTGTTCCTCCCAAATGTTCAGGCATAAACCCTACTAGTTCTAGTCATGCCTTGCGCTACACCTATATCCTCCATTTTTTACTTTTCCTTTCCTTCTTGCTTCCGCAGCATAGTCCCAGGGTATAGCATTACACTTAAAAGATGATGTAGGTGCTACCGCCACGGTGAAGGGTGTTGTCACTTCAACCTCAAATGGAGTTGGCGCGGCTGAGGGTGTACTCACTTCGACCTCAAATGGAGTTGGTGCGGTTACCTCAACCTCAATCGGTTCCTGAATCTGTACCACGATAGGTATGAGAGTGATTGGAGGTATTTCATGACTATACCTTAACGAATGAGTCCAATAGATCGTTCCGGATCCCATTCTTCATCGGTCTCTAACCCCCGTGATCCGAGAGAGGATTATTACGGACATTAGGTGCAGCCTCTTTTTCCTGTATAAATTTCGTGTCAATCAACATCTAAATTTTTTCCTTTAGAGTGCGACATTCATGAATAGTATAATCGTTCATGCCTTCATGGTAGGCACATGTCTTATTTGGATTAATCCACTGGGAGGTATTTTCCATAGCAACAACGAGTATGGGAGTGACATAACCAGGATCCTTCAGTCTCTCGTACAGTTGATCTATGGGTTCAGCAATTGGGGTGTATTGTCTGGGTGGCCTGCGGTCAAAATTTGGTCTAGACTTTTGATATTTTTGGTGGGCTGGTGGTGAATGGTAGTATGCTGGCTGGGTATTATAAGTATTGTAAGTGGCGGCAGGTTGTTAGTATCTAGGAGGTGAAGGCTGATATGTGGGTGGGGGTGTTTGGTATGTAAGAGGAGACTTTGGACCTTGGGCCACCCTTACCGCCTCTACTTCTTTATTTTTGGAGATACCACCTGATTGTAAGGCTTTGTTTGTAGCTTGCAGCGCTTCAAAATTTGACACCATTCCACTTTTAATCCCTTCTTCTATTATTTCTCCCAATTTGATGATGTCATAACATTTATGGTTCTCAATAACCATCAGTCTCTCGTAGCACTGCGGGTTCTTAGCTCGGACGAAGAACTTATTTATCTGTTATTCTTTCAACACTGGCCTTAACTTTGCCGCTTCAGACCTCCACAGAGTAGCATACTCGCGAAAATTTTATGTTGTCTTTATCTTAAGATTCTGAATGTAGAAAACTTCTGGCACATTTTTTCGTATTAAACCTGAACCGATCCATAAAATTTGACACCATGCTTACTCAATTAACCCATTTCATTGGGTTCTGATTGATGTACCAAGACAGGGCGTCTCCAGCGAGGCTCCTGATGAACAGCTTCATGCAGATTCTTTCATCCTTGTCAACCCCAACAAGCTTGTCACAATATATTCTCAAATGTACCTTCGGATCACTAGTCCCGCCGAACATTTCAAACATAGGAGGTTTTTAACCCTCTAGCAATTCTACATCTGGCTGAATACATAAATTCTCATAATTTAAACCCTTGATGCCTTTACCACCTTCGACACTTCGAACTCTGCCGGTAAGTTTCATGAGTTCTCCCTCCATGTTCTTGATGAGTAGGTCCTTCTCGGCGGATATGATGTGTATATGGTCTGTTGAGAGGTGTTAGGTAAGGTTTCCACGTATATGGGGTTGCTTTTATGGACTCTAGGATTCTGGGCATAGTGGTGGTCGTTGATTGAGTTTTGGGGATCAGGGGTAGGTTGTGGTGCATTTTGAGGAGTGCGAGAGGTGGTGGTTTGTGGAAACTGAGTTGGATGGTGATGATGTTGTGGAGGGGTAGGTATTGGTGGAGGACTAATATTTTGTAGAGGTGTGGCATATTGATGAGGTGAAGGAGGATTTTGCGGGTGTTGGTTTTGTGTATTTTGGGGAGGTGATGGGTTTTAGGCATTTTGTTGGTTAATGTCGGGAACGTTTTGGGTGAGGGAAAGGTTTTCCAAGTTTCGGACCTGCTCAAGTTCCCCTTGTAGCTCCAGTATTTTCTGTTCCAGCCATAAGACCAAATCATTTTGTGCCGGAGCACTCCGACCATCCGAAGTTTGAACATTCTTTGCATGAGTAGCATTGTCTTTCCTGATACCTCTCGTATCGTCCATTTTGGCTTTTCCTTTGTTCTTGGGATCACTTGGTGGAGGAGGAGGTAGAGAACCTCTGGATCTGGTATGATATGCCGATGATGCCAGTATGCACGAACCAACCTTAGGGAATGGGAATAAACAAAAGAAAGAAAAACAAAAGGTAACCAAGTCAGCAGGGAGTATTAGAAGGATGTTTGCAATATTTAAACATGTATTCTGATATTATAAATTCATGTCCTAATTTGAGGGACCTCGTTGTGCCCGAGTTAGGCCTAAGCGATAAATAGATTTGGAGAAAATCGATGCCAATAACTGCGTCATTTCATTAATGTGAAAATGAACCAAATCTTTAGTAAAACGACAATAATGAGAAAAGAGTTACTAATGGCATTCCCCTTTATTACAATCAAAGTCTAAAGCGAATCTAGAAAGTAGTAAAACATTTTTTCCTAATCTATTTGGTCCCAGAGGGGCCTTCTCCATGCTTGGCCTTCTTGGCTCCATCAATCAGGTTTCCCCGGCCGCTCATGTCCAACATCAGATAAGCCCTCGCTAGATGCTCTCCTTCATTGCCTTCTACATTTTTAGAATCCGAGATCTTTTTCCTCATTTTCCCCTCAAGATCCATTAACCCTTTATCCAAATATTCCAACCTCTCTGTTGATTTACTAGAGATTTCTTTTCATTCGTTGATTGATTCCATGTCCATTTTATGTTGTTCCAAATGCCTGGCTTCAGACTCGAAAACTCTCTTGCACACAATCCTATATTTAACTTGTGCTTCCACAACATCCTCAATAACCCTGTTTTCAGATTAATCCATGGCTTGACATGTCCCACTATATCATCTACCAACCATGATGGATAGACTTACACATGGCCGGCATGATACCTGTCTGGATCGATGGTATCACTCTCCATAATGACATTTTGATTCCACATATGATGTTCGTCAAATTTGAATGGAATGGTGTTTCCCTTAAAGTCTGCTTTGTACTGGACCATGTTTGAAACCTGAGGTATAACCTGCTTTCTCCCAGCTTGCCTCATTACCCTTATAAGAGCATAAGGATAGATTCCTCTAAACCCGATCATTACTAGATGACTAGTTTCTCTTGATCTAATGATAAACTCGCTACTAGGGAACCACTCAAACATAGATTGTACCTTATCTTCAGTCAAGTTACTGAAGCAACACACCCAGCTCACAGCACTTTCAGGTTGCGCAAACCTATCAAGGATAAATGTCATTCTTTTCGGATGATGGTAGGCTATATGGTCATTCAACGGTCATCACAGAAGTTCTTGATGATATTCACCTTTTTTAAAATGTTCTAATAACCATATCTGCAGTAATAGATTGCAACCCCCGAAGTGCCCATACCCTTTTTTGCAGCGATCTAGAGCCTGATACATTTCAGCCAGGATCATAGGGATGCTAATGTAAGTTTTTCCCTCAATTCCCTCAATTAAAGTTCTAGAGACCATTGCTAGGCGAGTGTGGATCCTTTCCTTATTCATTGGAAATATCAACATCCCCAAAAATCAGACAATGAATATAATAACCCGGCGGTGTGTCCAACCCAAAGAATTAATTGCAAGTTCATCATGGTGAAGTCAGTATGACTTTCTATTCCCGTAACATTCATAAAGGAACTCAAATGGTATGTATTATTTCTTCAACCAGAGTAATTCATCATTTTTCTTGAAACCCATCATTTTCAGGAAACCTTGGGGAGTGCAGTTTTCCGGTACCAATAAACCAGGACTATCCCATGAGAGCCCAACGAAGCCTCCTGTTTCCTCTAAGAGAGGAGTCATTTCTATGTCACCAAAACGGAAGACAACTCTTTTCTCATCCCAAAACATAGTGGTTGCCTCAATCAATGCATTATTTGGCTGAATGTCCAATAAGGAGGGTAATTTTTTTAGGACCCTTTTCACATGGTTCTTGTCACTAGGTGAGAGGTTTTTCCACCAATCAAGCAACAAA